>JAOSBO010033500.1:0-11353 GCA_027563915.1 Erythroxylum rotundifolium | reverse complement strand
AAATTGCATCATTTTGGTATTTTATCACCTAGAACATGCAAAGACGCGAATTACCATAAAACACAAGCAAACTATCATAAAAGCTTATCAAAAGAACATAAAACACAAATAATTGACATGCACAAAATGCAACTTATCAGCCTATAACTATATAAAGAAGTCATTGATGCGATAAAAATTAATAATGAACTAATAACATTACGCAACTGTAACCATGCAGTCAAGACAGCCACAATCCTTTTTGTTCTTTCCACATTCCTACGTAAACTCAAACTAAAACGAGCCATGTCTGCAAAAAAAAATCTAATGTATTTACATAAATTCTTTCAAACAATGTATAATGTATAAGAGAACATCGTCACGAAAAAAATCAAAATAGTTGAAGACATAAAGTAAAGTAAGAGAGAAGAAAGAAGATAATATTTTCAGAGCTAAAAAGAATAGATTACAAGTCCTTTTCCCATATCTATAATACACTAGCATATCTAATTAGGTAAATATCATCTCTTGATTTAAAACTTAACCTTATCAAATCCATTAAGCATAGTTATTCTATTTAGTTATTACTAAAGTTTAGGATATCATCGTTCTCTAGCGCTAAAGTGCTTGTTCTCCTAGTTTATAGAGTTCTAGACCACTTGAAATTAAGAAATAACACGTTCTTATGAGTTGCGCACAAGAATTAGTGGTAGATTGTTTTCATCACCAATACAATTTTTTTGGACCTTTTATCCCTTGTGGGTCAACATATAATCGGTACTTGACACACCAACTTGTAATTAGCATTAGTTTGGTTATGTAACTCTCTTCATAAATATGGTGTTGATTATATACACCAATTTGATGTCAATCTTGTCATGATTCTTAATTTCTCATACCCTCACATAAAATAAGTGCTTGTCTCCATATACATCTATTGTGTACTATGCCTTGTTCTACCAATTTCTCCACCTTTTGACATCTTTAGGTTAGAATTGATCTTTTAAAAGGTTGTTGTCCATTTTCTTTCCTTCTAAATGACTCTAATATATCTTTGAATAGATAAATGTGGAAGAAGTTGCACTTAATTTCGTGTGTTCTTCTCAAATTTATCATTATAAGACAATGAACTAGACATAAAAAATATTATAAAATCTATTTATAACATGTCAAAAAAAGTGTTAAATAACAAATAATTTAATCTCATATAACATGTAAAATATAAACTTGTCAAGTACCTCACCATTCAACCGTGAAAATTTGGTTGCATACTTTAGACGAAAACAATTTCCATCACCATAGCCTAGATTTACCGTTTTGGATCATTCTATAGATTGCTATAGTTTAAGATCACTAAAAAAATTGGTAGCTATCTGCATTATTTGGAATCACCAACAAAATAAAATACTAAAGCTGAAAAGGGCTGTGTGCCAAACCAATGGCAATCATTGGAAGCCATTTGTAAGCCCAACCTAAAGCACCAGATTTAAGGTAGCAATTCAAACAAATAACAGAATAATGATTCAAAAATCTTAGTTCATCCATTGGCAATAATGACTTCTCATAAACTAACAAGAAGAAGAACGTGAGACAAGTTCATTTTCAAAAAAAAAAGAAAGAAAGAAAACAGTTAGTTTTCTCCTATTATTTCAAGATCACGTTGAAAAGATAATCATCTGTTTGTTTATATGAACTAGTGAACCATAAGCATTAGAACCTGGTATCGTTCTTCATTTTGACAAACATATGGCCATTGGTTTAACTCGAGTATCTCAATTCTCATAAGTAGCCAAATAATCTCTAGTGTACATGCAGCATCTTGAAAATTTACAGCTTCTGCTAAGCACAAAATCCTTATCTAAGGCATGAAAAAGCCAAAAATTCTTCAGTAGTAGACACAAGGATGGTGTTGCAAAACATTACAAATCATGAAAGTATATCCAATATATGCTTTGGCTGTGGATAAATTAGTCATACTTTAATCAATATTTGTCCCCAGACCAAACGACATGAACCACCTTGAAAGAGCACTGAAAGTTTCTTCGAAGTGGCTAAATTGAGAATTTAAGGTGATATGAGAGCAAGAGTTGAGACCAGTAATGGCTATGCGAGTGAGAGTGAGATATCTATAGCTAAAAGTAGTGGCAGTCATACTTTAATCAATATTTGTCCCCCGACCAAACGACATGAATCAGCTAATGGCAAGGGAATGAATCAATCACAAAAGTCACTTAAGTAACAATAGGAAAAAATTGCGGGCTCCATCAATGAATGAGTGGTGGTGGTCAATAGACAAAGATGGAGAAACCAAACAACGACCAGCACTAATGAAGGACCTTATACTGGGAATAAAACAATAGTATGCATGATTCAAAATGAACAGCTCCTCAAACTTCAAACAACTCACGCAACCCACACATTATCACAACCCACGCAGTTCACAACACCCATGATTTTTCAAGCAAACCAGCACTTCACAAGCCAAGCAGTTCACAACACCCATGATTTTTCAAGCAAACCAGCACTTCACAAGCCAAGCAACCCACGCAGTTCACAAGCCACGCAACCTACACATTATCAAGCAGCAGCAGAACAAGAAGACAGACGTCCCTCCCAATACTAAAACGTATCGCAACCATAACTCATTTACCAGAAAAATCAAGAACAAGATCCATATCAAATCTACACAGTAGAATCGACGATAAAATATAGCGTGAAATGGGCTAGAACGTACCTTTCAGGAATGAAGAGTGAGGCGCGTGAGTGAGGCGCTGAAGATATGCATGAGATTTGCAGAGGTGAGTGAGTGAGTGAGTAATGCCCAAAATAGAGAAGGGTATGGGATGTCAAAAAAAAACGAAAGTTATTTCCATCAAGCGTCGAATTGGTAAAGACAGGGGGGGACTTGTCTTTAGCCATTCCATAAACTAAAGAATACGTATTTTATAGTTATCTTATTCCATGGGTCAAATTTTAAACCAAACAAAAGAATACACAATGATTAGGAATAGGAGGGTAATAGAATTTCTATTACCCCCTCAACCAAACATACCGTAAAAATATTTGGTGGTAATTAATGCTAGTTGGTCACATTAAAAACAATACTCATTAATGCATGTAAAAATGAAATTCTTTTCTTGTTCTCAATAAGTAATACCCATAACAAAAATTTCAACCCCACATAAAGACCAAAATTAATATCATTTATATTCATTAATATTTTCGAATTTTACGTTTACCTATTTCTCGAGTCAAACTTTGACCATTAAACTATCCTTGAATAATACTATCTGATACTATATAAAGAACAGTTAAGGTCTCAGGTGTCATTATTCACCTCGGGATATACTATTCACGACCCAAAAAGTACTATTTATGAAATCGAGATTTTAGAGCGTTGGACTATATGATTCCAAAAACTCTGTCCCATATTTTAAAATCCTGCTTATTCGACTCAGCGATGCAATCCTGTTAGATTTTACTTTGGGAAATTATAGAAAAATATATAAATGCATAACTAATGATTAAAGAACTTTAAATGGAAATAGTAATTGATTGTAATTATGTAATTAGATATGAATTAATATAATAGATACATGCTTAAATTTCATAAATTAATTTTGATACCTATTTATGCTTAGAAATAAAAGAAGATATTTTATTTTTATATTTGAAAATAATTATATGTTATGCATGTTAAGCGATGAACGTAATGAATTAGGTGAGAAATGAAATTCTTTGAACATTACTAAGCTTATAGCTTAGCGTGTAGTTTTCTTGGAGATTTTTTTTTATATTTGAAAAAAATTATATGATATGCATATTATGGCATGAATGAAATGAACTGGGTGAGAAATAAAATTGTTTGAACACTACTAAGCTTATAGCTTAGTATGTAGTTTTTTTTTAATGCTTTTGAAGAAAATTAGAAGAAAGTTGTAGTAAATCTACTACAAAGACTAAACTCACGTAGAGGATAGTAAAAGAATTGGAGGTGGATGTACCGAAGAATTATATTTTTTTTTGGGTTATGACATGTACAAATAAAGAAATGAAGGATTGTATAGAATTTCGGGTTTGACTGTCATCCCCTTCTCTATTCAAACTTTAACCACCAATTAACTCTTGATCAAACCATCAAAATGAGCTCATTTTGACCTCAAATTTGATTTTCAAATTGTCCTCATTTTGACCTCAAATTTGATTTTCAAATTGTCCTTGAATAATACTATCGGATGTCGAATAAAATAAAGTACACTTTAAGTCCCAGCTGTCACTATTCACCTCAAGATGTACTATTCATGGCACAAAAAGTACTACTTAAGAAACCAAGATTTTGGGGCGTTACAAGTTTTTTTAAATCTTTCTTATAGACTTTGATTAAAAACTAATTACAAAACACATGTGATATACTTAAACATTAAATATACATTAATCTAATGTTACTAATATGGTGACTCAACTCAACTTTTAAATCTAATTAAAACTAATTAAACTTACTTAAATTAACATTTAAAGATATTTATTATAAATGATTAATTTAAGTCAAATTTGATTAATTCAATTCGGGTTTAAGAGTTGAGTTAAATCATCTTATAAACAATATTAATTTTGGTACAAGCGTAATGTTCATTCTACAAGTATTTTGTCCTTATTTTAATTAAGTTTGATAAAGGAGTTTTTTAACTGAAAAATAATAAAAAATTTTAAAAAAAATTAAAATATAGGGAAGATTTGTTTCTTTTACCCTTAATTTTGATATTTTGAACTTAATTAATAAACTTACATTTGTAAAAGTATAATTTTTGTGTATTAGTAACTTCCAAGAGGGTGAATCTTTGAGCAATTGATAAAGTTGCTTCTTTCTGACCATAAGGTCACACATTCGAAGTCACAAAAATAACCTCTTTGTAGAAATATAAAGGTAAGGTTGTATAAATTATGATCCTCCCGAAAGTCTTAATAACATCCAAAGTACTCGACCAAACCTAGGTTACTTACATATGTACATTAAAACCTTGTTTGGTAAATGACTTATCAGCTATTTTTTGGCAGATTAAAAGATTTTGGTTATTTAACTATGTCAAACCGTTAATAATTATATTTGGTAATCAACTGATTAGGTTGGCGGATTGAACTCAATATGCTAATTTGAAAACGTTACTATGATGAGAGTTTTCGTTAAACGGCTGAAAAATTAAGGAACCAAAACATTATTATATCTAAAAGATATTACAAATTACTTAAAGAGGTAAAGATAGAAATATAAATTTGGCTTAATATATGCAAATTTGAAAAAATTAGTCATTAAAATAAAATTTTAAAATATTTAATATTAAATTAAAATTTTCAAATAATTTAATAATTTTAAATTTTTTATGTATAATTATATTAAATTAATTACTTTTGTATAGACATGATATTTATCTCCATTTTTATATCAATATTTCGCATATAATATTATTATCACTTGTATATTGTGTTTAATTCAATTCAATTTAATCTAAAATTAACAAGTCAAATTTAAATTAACTATTTTTACTTAAGTTTAAATTTTAAGAGATTAATAAAAATTAAATAAGTTTATTGGTGTTGCATTTGAGGAAAAACACCTGGTGTAATTCAACCGAACTCATTCTTAAGCTTATTTTTAGTGACATTTTAATAATGTCTCAAGTTCTTAAGTTGACCTTTGTCAATCTAAGAAGGTATCGAGAAGTTTTTAATCAAACTTATTTATCATTGAGAAATTGTATTGAGAGGGTTTTCAATATTCTTAAGGCTCGATGAAAGATACTAAAAAAATGATAATGTGGACTTCTTTTACTCTTTCTAAATTTTTAAAAGAATATTAACAGAAATACTAAGATATACATAGCTAATACTTATATTCTTATAAATTAGTTTTTAGGTCATACCCTCAATCCAATATTAGCTAACCGCTAATAAAATCAATTAATTATTAATGTAATCTGTTGATTGTCAAACAAAGACGTAAGACAAGCTAAAGCTTCCTAAAGTCTTAACTTTATAGTCCAAATTTTTTTATGAAATAAAAAATTTAATAATTGATGGCGTGGTTTTTTTCTTTTTAAATACAATATTAAGGTATCTTAAACTTCCATGATTGCCAACCTATTCCTCTGTTTTAATGCAATTGACTTCGAAACTACTCCTGTCTTAACGCTTTCAAAACAACGCGCTTTCTTGTCCTAAAATGGACAGCAACAGGCCAAGAGCAAGAAGATACTACTGTCTTAATGCTTTCAAAACGCACTTCCTTTTTTATATACGTGTCTACTCCTGTCTTAATGCTTTCAAAACGCGCTTCCTTGTTTATATACGACAAGTATATAAAAAAGGAAGGACACGAAAAGCTAAGCAGTATCCCTCCACCACCGCCGTCACCGTCACCACTGCCAGGATGGTCTCGAACAACTTAGCCGTGCTTAATGCCATGGACGATGCAGCTACTCAAAAGTACCATTTCGTAGTGTTGGGCATCACTGGAATGGGCTTTTTCGCGACGACCTACAACATTTTCTGCATAAACGCCATAACCAAGCTTCTGGGTCGCATTTACTTCCCTGACCCTCTTCGTAAGGAGCCTGGTAGGCTTCCACAGTTCGTGAACAACATAATCAACGGAGTGGTACTGACCGGAACTTTCTGCGGACAGTTGTACTTCGGTTGGCTCGGTGACAGAATTGGTCGAAAGAAAGCTTATGAAATGACCCTGATAGTCATTTTCTTCTGTGCCCTTTTCTCTGGTTTACCTTTCGGACCCCCGGGATCTGTTATTGCCATTCTATGTTTCTTCAGGTTCTGGTTAGGTGTTGCTCTAGGTGGCACTTATCCTCTTTGTGCCACAATCATGTCTGAGTCTGCTAATAGGAAGACTCGTGGAGCTTTCTTATCAGGGCTGTTTACAATGCAAGGTTTTGGGATCATCTTCTCAGGACTGGTCCCGATGGTTCTTTCTAAAATCTTCCTTTTTTATTATGATGCTAAGACGTTTTACCAAGATCCTGCACATTCAACACAACCACAGGGAAACATTTTATGGAGGATTGTGTTAATGGTTGGTGCTATTCCAGCTGCTATAACATACTTTTGGCTCAGGAAGATGCCTGAGACTGCTCGTTACACTGCTGTTATCAAGCCTGATCCTAAAAATGATGCAGCAAGAAAGGCCGTTTCTGATATGAGACGTGTTCTTAAGATTCATGTCCATGAAGACCCTGATGAGGAACAGAAAATTTCGAAGTTTAAAGCTGTAAATAGCTACCCATTATGGTCAATTCGCTTCTTCGAATTCCATGGAATCCATTTGATAGGTAACACTAGAGAAAGTGTAAAATCTTCTTTCTTCTTTTTCTTTTGGGTTTGATTCATGTTTTTTTCTGAATGATTTATTTTGCAGGAGCAATGTGCAGTTGGAGTTTACTGGATATCGCGTTCTATTCACAAGATCTTACACAAAAGGACTTGTTTCCAGGTATGGGTTTAACCAAAAATCCTACTAAAGTTAATGCCATTGAAGAAGTTTATCAGCAGTCAAGAGCCATGTTCATAGCTGCATTCCTTGGAACATTCCCAGGTTACCTGGGCACTGTGTTTCTGATCGACAAGTTAGGACGATTAGCGATCCAACTTATTGGGTTTCTAATGATGTCTGCGTTCATGTTGCTAATAGGTGTGAAGTATGATTACTTAAGGGACCAAAATCCTGCTCTATTTGCAGTCCTGTATTCTCTGACCTTCTTTTTTGCTAACTTTGGACCCAATACAACCACGTTTATCGTTGCGGCGGAGTTGTTTCCGATGAGGATGAGATGTCTGTGTCACGGGCTGAGCGCGGCAGCCGGAAAGTTGGGAGCCATGGTTGGGACGTTTGTGGTTCAAAAATACACATTGAAACACGGTCATGACAGGACCAAGCATTCTCTAATGGTGTTGGCCTTCACGAACTTGCTTGGATTTTGTGGCACTTTTTTGGTGACAGAGACGAAGGGGTTGTCTTTAGAAGAGTTGTCCGGTGAAGATGGCGGTGAGAATGAGATTGAGGTGTATGTTCCATTGATGACAAACATGAGGACTCGTGGAAGCGAGAGTGAAGATTCGTAGGAGAATCGAGTGAGATCCTCTGTCTAACTGTATCTCACAGCTATGTATATTAGTTCTTGTACTCAACAGAAGTTCTTGTATATTAGTTCTTGTACTCAATAGAGCGGCTGTGAGCAAGAGAAGACAGAGAGCAGAAATTGATAGAGAAAAGAGACCTTCGGTGGAGTACAACAACTAGAACACAACTTTTTTAAGTGGCTTGGCTTGAAGCAATAGAGTTGATTTTAAGCATAGCTGTGAATTTTTAACCCCAATTATGCTTCAATCAGTTGTGAATGAAATTTTTTGGGTTGGAAAGAATAAGATTAGACAAAAGCTCCGACTTACGAGAATCAGTACATTTTCTTACAAAATAGTGTATAAAGAAATAAAAATGTACATCTTATGAGGAGTTCCTTTCACTTTTACGAACTAATCCAGTAACTTGCAGGTAGGAGAGCTGCTTTTGAAAAGGAAAAAAGAAAAAAGAAAATCCTTTAAATAGTGTTTAACACAAAATAATGAGAAGTATATTGTAACACATTATCCAATTTATCTAATCTCTACTATGCTTAATTCTCAATTCCAAATGTCAGTATCAAATACATTATAATCATAAACGGATTTGTCCTGTTGACTTCAGGGTAGATCGGCCCTTTTGCCAACTCTAAAGACTGCAGACATGACAAACTATGATTACGGGTATGAATCAAATGAAATTGGAAAACAAAGTGGGATATACACGAAGTGTTTCAGGAGTAAAGCAAAGTGAGAAAAAGACAAAATAGACCCACAACCTATTAATACAATCATTCATGTTATAATTCTTTCTTAGACTCAAGGATGATCCCCATTCATTGTGCAGTTGAATCAACCCGAAAGATGTGAATTTGGGATAGGAATGCTTACTATGCTGCAAAATCTTCATACTTGAAAAGCAGGCCTCCGTCATTGAACGAAGGATTTGAGTCAACATTTACTTCAACCCCGAGCTAGCATCACATCCAGGTGCTTGATACCAGCATTAGATGAGGTGCCATCCAAAGGCGAAGCTTTCCTCGCATTCCTACTGGTGTAGGTATGGTCTTCTTGCTTATATGGATGCTCCTTATAAACCACTTGATGGAGATGGAGCAACGCTATCATGCTAATTGTGAAAAGCGCGGCATTTCCAAGAATCCCACCTACTTGTTCCAACTTAAGAGACTTCTTTGCAAGATCAAAACTGGAAATGAGGACTCTGACAAGTAAATTGGACCTTCTCCCTTCAAACTGAACAAGGTTTTCAGCTGGGCAATATAGGTTTTCAGGGGAAGTGAACCGACTAGCATCCCGTACATCCCCGACTAATGCGAAAGCTTCTTCAATCACTTTGTACTTCTTACCCTGATGTTCAGCCAATCTCATTGCAAGGATAACCCTACTTTGCTCTAATCGAGCAATTGCAGCATCTCGCTCAGCACGCTGTTGGATTTGCACGGTCTGCAAAATGAAACAAGTTGAATGAAATTCTCCTCAAATATCCTCCACATTCAAAAGTATGACGCATATGAACTGAGAAATGTGAGAAACATCTTCCTCCACCACAGTTCAAATATGGTGGAGCCTTCTATGATTTCCAATTAACAAGCTGAATAATCTAATCTGCATCATTTGAAGCAGACATTAGTGATCTTAACCGAGCAGCTGCTGGAAAATACAACGACTGAACAAACACCGCCTTGACAATGATATAAAAACCAGTTGGCGATCATTTTGTGACTGTTAAGGATACATTGGTCAACTTTCTTTTCAGTTATTTATTGATGCAACACTTAAACTTCATATGGACCATCATGTTCAATGGTGATCATCTTTATCTCTTTGGCCAGCATGCACCAAGAATTTTACCTAAAAATCCTTATAATGTTGAAAAGTTAACCAACATATTCTCCAGAGTCTTCATACTTACCTTCATAATTTACCACAATTAGCTTCAGCGCTACACTGACGATTGTGTGCAGAAGAAAACATACTGAGATTTCATTTTTGATAACTAAATCAATTAGAAACAGCATTAATTTAAGTGGATATAATGCCCTTTTTTTTCTGCAAGTTCATCACATCACATAAAAAGAAAATCTCCAAGACAAGGCCTAAGCCTCCAATGAAAATTCTTAATGACATGAAAAGATAAAACAACTTGAAAAGATGTAATGGTTTAGGACTTCTCCGCCTATTTGGATGTTTGTTAAAGAGGACAAAACTGGATATTCTTTCGGCAATGAACATATTCTCTACGTTTCCATTACAGTAATTGAGATATTGAATTTCCATGACCAAGCACAAGAAGCTTTTGACCTGTAATTGACTACCTCCAAAAGGCATTTTCCTGGAAACCAATCACAAGATAACCAAAATTCGCAAATAACTAAGAATTCCAGGGTCGTAGCTCAGTACAGAAATTCAGCCACTAATTCGACCCCCAAAATATGCCTAACGACAACGATTCAAATTCCTTCCAAGTATTGCCGTACCATTTCCTCGAATCTCTCACCAACCATTAGAACCAAACATAGCATGTCTTAGCAAAACCCAATTCAACGAACAAGATAAAAAACAGAGGAAAAGTTCACTTACATGAAAAAACTCTAACTGGTCCTCAAGATTCTCCAGAGCAGTTCTAATGGCGTTAAGACTCTTGGCCTCTTGCATTACGGATTCATTATCGTCCACCCGAAAATCCTTCACAAACACGAAGCCCGCCTGATTATTGTCGACGTCGTCGCCGTAGAGCTTCTTCTTATCGGATTTCCTTAGGGTTTTAACGGAATTAAGAAAATGAGCTCTCGAAACCGAGTGAATTGCGTCGCTGAGCTTGTCGTGCAAGTCCCAGATCTTCTCTAGAACTGCCTCGACTTCCTCTGTCTCCATTTCCCACTTCATTTTGCGGGAAAATGAAAGCTCCTGTTTGGTACGGAGAGGTGAAATTAATGTCATTCAACGACACAGCTTCGATTTCGAATGAGGAAGTTCTCCTGTTTTTTGTTTTTGGGCTCGACTTTGCCTTTTCTTACATTAAATGCCACTCGCACCTGTGATGCATGATTAAGTCTCTCTTTGGTTGAACTTATATCAGTAGAGTTTTTGTTAGTAAAATTTTTTTTAGCAGATTTTTTTTAAATTAGTTGATTATTTGACTGTCAATTAAAAAAATAACTTTTTAAAAAAAGTTTCATACAGTAGACTGTTTGGCAACATAAAAATAAAAAGCATTTTTATTAATTTT
>JAOSBO010033441.1:0-11356 GCA_027563915.1 Erythroxylum rotundifolium | reverse complement strand
GAAAATGATACACCATTCAACCCCCCCTTCTTGTGTATCTAGTTTATCATATACGAGTTCTTTATTAACGTGTGATTTACTTTAAGAAATTTGTGGTTTCCCTGAATCTTCCGTATTGGATCAGCACAATGATTTCCATGTCACCCCTACTAGATTAACTTATTAGGTTAGAGCCTTTCGACATTAAGAATGCACACAACAGCATCATCAGAACCACGAACACTTGTTGCTGTATAAATTCATATATCAAATTGTTTTTGACAAAACAAAAACCAACAATTGTTCGACAAAGGAACTTTTGTTGTTGTGGTGCATGGACCACAACATCCCAATTTCCACAGCCACCCATATCTTTAATGCAATTATTACTACTAAACGTAAGAGGAGCAATAACTTAGGAATGAATTACTTGGTTTCATAGAGTTGAGTGCAACAGATTCACGATCTACTGTCCTGAATTCATAAACATCATCATCTGTGGTGAGCTAAAGTCCTAAAATCCTATAATATGGAACTTTAGGATATTGGTGCCAAGACACATGTAAAGATCAAGACCAATTAAACGAGTTCAAGGGCTCAACAATAATAAAAAGAAGATTCGATTAGCAAGGAGTCTAAGGAGGAAGAAGATATAGATGAACTGAGCTAGAAGAAATTGCTTAATACAATCTCCACAAACATCAAGGTAATTACAAATACAGTTGCGGAGAACTTTAGAAGAATGAAGGAGATGGCTGGGATATACGTCATATCCATTGTTACTTCGAGGTTTAAGATGTCCAACTGCCACCTTCGACACTATCCCCGCCTCCATCACTGTGAAGCTTTGTTTCTAGCCCTTTTCTTTTTAAATTTAGTCTTTGTTTTATTTGTGTTTTTAATTTAATTTATGTTTCTTCTTGCCATGGGTGTTTGTTTTTCCCCCTTCTCCTATTGAGGACAACACGTTGTTCAAATGTGGAGAGGGTTATGTGTTTTGTTTTGAATGTGAATTTTGCATATTGTATGATAGTTCGTTAGGTTGCATTTTGTGAATTGTGTAAATGTTTCAATGGACAAGATGGATTGAAATTGATTTAATTTTGAACATCGTCTATTAGGATATGAAGAGTCATTAGCTCGCAAAATTAGTGAACTGGGTTCTTTGGCTAAATATGTAAGTTAATTAGAATTTAGTGTTAGCTTGTCACCCTCTAAATTGTCACATCTATTCATAATTTTAAGTCTTTCGACTAAAGTAGTTTTGCTAGTAAATTTTCAATTTGAAGCGATCATGAATAAAGTATGGGAGAGATGAGCACATACATGTTATCGAGACTTTATTGCTACAATATACAGGGGCCAGCGAACGACCGTCTTACATCTCTGAACAAATATGGAGTCGTTGGTAGCAATATTGGACATCACCTAAGGCAATGTTCATTTCAGAGTGTAATTCGGCCAATAGACGTGGAGTACCAGGGGTAGAGAGTCTTCCCGTAGATACAGAAGGATCTATTATCCACCACGAGCATCCAGAGAGACTTTTAAGTATCTACACTTTACATTTATATTCTTATTTCTTTACTTTGTTGTATTTCAATTAAATTTGATGAGTGAACTTTGAAATGAACATATGTGTTTCTTATTGAGAAAGATAATATTATAAATTTCTAGTGTCATATATGACTGTGTTGTTGAATTATTTTCTTTGTTCAACAGGGGGTAGATATCATAAAAATAGAGTAAACTTTGTCAAAATTTTTATAAATTCTAGTACACTTATAACATTTTATTCTTATGTAGGAAAACTTTATAGGCATGAGGCCTACACCTCGTCAACTCTTTTTGCACACTCATACTAAGAAGCATGACGGTGTGACATTCGTCAACAGTTGTTGTAGAAAACTAAATATATGTGAAATTTTTGGTTTAATATTAATGTTAATAATTATCAACTACTAATATAAACATTGTCTTTTGATAGGACCAAATACAAGAAAGCATTTAACAACAATCTTAGCAGTCTGAAGATGTTGATGAGACTCAAACCTATTTTCATGCAATGGGTGGTAGGGACCGTTATGGAAGGATATTCGGCTTAGGTTCAATTGCGAATACATGTTATTCACAATCCTCCACGTCCAGTACAACAACATCTAATAGTCGGTCCATAACTGATCAAGTCCAACAACTTCAGAGCACAATGGAGACATTGATGGAGTATATAACTCAACTCTATAATGAGGTGGATGAGTTGAAGGGTAGGCATAGCACCTCATCGCATCGACCAGGGCATCTGCCGTTTCCAGATCAATAGTGTATTTGGTCATTTGTTTTGTATTACAAATGCTTATTATGTACAATGTGATGTTTTTATCATCAATTATGATATTTTTATCTTTATATCATCAATCAAATTTCATGTTAAACAAATTAAATGTATAATATTAAATTTATAACTGTTTGAATTATGCATCAACTATAATTTTAATTTATTAATGATAAATTTTTTTAAAAAAATTCTAGTTGATTTACTAACAAAATTTTGTGGTTCTGTCGATAAATTCAACTCTACTTACTGACAGAAAACAAATAACCATTGGTAATCACCAACGGAACAAACCTAGTCGTCGGTAATGTTTTAACAAACTTACCGATGGAACTATACAAACCATCGGTAAATATGCCGATGAGAAAATATTGTCTGTTGGTATATTTACCGACAGTTAACCGCAAAACCAATCGTCGGTAAATTTACCGACGAAAATTCTATTTTTCATCAGTAAATATTAGCTACGGTCATTTCTACGACACCTTTATCAGTTAATAAATTCCATCCCTAACTTGACTTACCGACGGAATGTTTATGTTTCCATCGGCAATTTTCATTGCAAATCCACATTTTTCTTGTAGTAAACAAAATAATTAAAGTTGTCAATTTAATTAATTGAATTTACAAATTTCAATTGATTAATAAAATTAAGATTTTTTTAGGAATGAATATATAAAACTTACATATATTGGTAAAATGAATAAGATGAAATTAAATTTATTAATCAGAGGGATAAGATTATAATTAAAGTGATCACTTCAATTAATTAAAGCTGCAATTTCAATTGATTAATAAAAATTAAGATTTTATAATGAATGAATATATAAAACATACATATATTGTTCAAGTAAATAAGATGAAATCAAATTCATTAATGAAGAAACATAGGATTATAGGAATTGAAAGAAAACGATTATAATCAAAGTATCAATTCAATTAATTGAAATTATAAATTTCAATTGATTAATAAAAATTATGATTTTATAATGAATGAATATATAAAACGTACATATACTAGTCAAATGAAAAGGATAAAACCAAATTCATTAATGATGGAGGATAAAATTATATGAAATAAAAGAAAAATATTAAAATTAAAGTAATCAATTCAATTAATTTAACTTATGAATAAAATTCATTAATTGATGACATTATTTAAAAAATGATTATCCAAAATTTTTAAATGATATAGTTTAAAAAATAAAGATAAAACTTGAAATAATATTATGGATGGGGAGGTTGAGACTGTGGCAGACCGAAAGTGGATTATGAAGACCAGAAACTAGAGAGACTGAGAGAGCAAATAATCATTATAGTTAGGATCACCAATAGTTTACATCACTTCTTTTGTATATAAAAAATTATATTTAGTATTGTAATATTAAATTAAAGCAATGTTAAATGCATGGTAATAATTAATAAATAATTAAGTATACATTCATCATAGAATATTTTATCAAACTAATGTCTACTTGATTGATGACTAAACATCAATATCTACGGCTGTATCTATATACAAATTAAAAGAGGATATAATGTAAGATAATATAAAAGTTTACAAAATTGTTATATCAAAAAGAAAAGAGTTTATCCTCAATATCTTCATCATCCAAACAAATTCGGGCACACATAAGGGCTTTCACAGTATGAGGATGAAGTCAAGCAAGCTGAGGACTAATAACTCGACCGTTAGTGCTAAAAGTAAACTCTGAAGTTACAATAGATGATGAAATTGTTAATAGGTCTCGTGTAATTACTTGCATGATCAAAAAATTATTTCTATAACTCTTCCATTATAATGATATATCGAACTGTGCATCTTCAACTTCTGTCATACAATCTTCCGTCAAATATTTATCTAACTTGATTGATTATACGAAGTCCTCGTCTTTTCTTCTTTCATAAATTTTGTAAGTGAAAGTAATAAAATGCTCTTAGAAGATGAGCCCAAACTTGGAACTAAAGCCCGAGCTAAACAAATTAACCTGTTGTGATCCTACTCTTGAATTTTATCTACTGAATTGATAATCATTAAACAAATCAGACCAAAATTGTTTAATGACATTTTCATGCTTTGGAGTTCAATCATCATATAATACATTATATATAAAATTAATTCCTTCTATCTTATATCTCAGGTGTAGTACAAATAAGATTGCAACAATATATCCAACTATATACTAATATAAATTCGGTTTCTCCGTCATCTGCTTTATCATAACACCAAATAACATCATTGAAATCAAACATCCAATCCAGTAACGCTTTCTTTATCTCACACATATTGCTAAAGAAAAAGTGTGAAGTTAAATATTTTATTGCGTAGAGCTATTCAGTCCAACTATAAAATAATTCTAACTTCAGGATTTTCATTGATTTCTTTAGTCATTACAACGGCTGATGAACAGTACCGATCCCTCTAAGACCAAACACGTGACTATTTTGTTTAGTTTGTTATAGGCTGTTACAGAGACAACACGTATCTCCTTTAAACCAAACGCTAGTGTTCCTGTGCCGTTTCCTACTTCTGGATCTTCTGCTTCCTTTCTCCGACGTCTTCTTCTTGTCTTCTTTCTATTCTTCGCGTGTACTGCTTTGCTCGTAACGGCCATCGCCATGTAAGCCACGCTGGAATTGTCTCTGCCACTGCTTCCTTTGGCTGCAAAGTGAGACGTCTTTGGCTGGAAGCAAGAAGCTCCCACGTAGATGGATTTTGGCCTAGCATATATGGGTTAGTTTATAACTCTATGGATCATCATACATGAGACAAGTTTGTTAATGACTTTGAGCGGTCACTTCTGGATATAGGCAACAAATTAAAAGATAAATAGGCCAAACGTTTTTTAAATACAAGGTTTAGGTATAGAGGATTGGATGAGTAAGAACACAATTTAGGCTTGTAGAGACACGTTGAATTCATTATATACACACACACACACATTAGATTAAATAATATAATTACTTAGAAATTAAATTAACATGTATTATGAATTTAAATGGATTTAATAATATTTAGAGATGACAAATGAAACTAGTTGTCATCACAGTTATTTTAGATGTTATACTTGCCCAAAGAAGCAAGAGTTGCATTTAAGAGGCTTGACATTTACAGATGTTAAAGTGAAATAAACGACCTTACTCTCAATATTGCCATATTGAGAAAGTGAATTGTTAAGCATACTCTGGAATTTATGTTTGCCAAATCAAAAAACGTACAGATGGTTAGTGATAATATTTATGAGAGAAATTATTGATTTTGACTTTGTATCTTATTGACTTCGTGATGGGAATAATTAGAAATATTGCATATAGCACTTTAGGGGAATTATTAAATGAATTGGTTAACTCTATTATATGTAGGTTTTGTTATATTTAGGCAATCTTAATATTCTATAATCATTTTTTATAGTACTAAGTTATACTGAACTATAAGTATTTATGTTCACTTGTGTTTATCACGTTTGATATTTTAAATTTCTCCATATCTATTTTACATGAATTTTACTTGACAATTTCATTTAAATATGATAATTGGCATTCAATTGTCATATGAATTAAAATTTAGAACATATATGCTCATTTAATTTTGTTGGAATTTGAAATATGATTATTTACTATGTATATGTATGATATGGCATTGATGTGCACACATACTGTTTCTTTGTTCTTGTAAAAACTTTGTGTTTCAATTATAGCCACTGCATCAATATATATTATTGCTAAACTCAAAAAGGGTGAGAAATTAAATAATGACAATTATGAAATCTAGAGTATTAAAGTCCAATATGTATTAGAGGATTAAGAGACGCTGAAACCATTAATCATAATCATGAACATTCTTGAGGAAGGCAATGCGGCTCAACAAAAGAAGGATTGTGATGCTTAAGAAGTATAGAGGAAGAAGAAATCATTGACTTGTATTACATTACTAACATCATGGATAACGATATAAGCTATGAGATTAAAAAATGTGAAACTACTAAGGATATGCGGTCAACTTTAGCTATACATTTTGAGATATAACCAAGTGAGATAACCCATTATAAAGTTTGAAATATATAAGAAATGACTCGTTCATACAATATAAAAGCATTTGAGGCATATGTCAAATATGATAAGTGAGTTATGTGAAGTTGGTTATGATTTATCATATGAGTAGCATATGAAAGTTATGATCCATCTACTACCTCATATTTAAAAGCATATGAAGATGTATTTAACCACAATGAGTGTATTAAGACAATGGAAGATGCTATGAGGCTTCTTATACTACAAAAAGAGCATCTTGAAGCTCTTAAGATGTCCTTCAAGGTATATGTATTTGGTTCTAGCTCACTTGGAGCTATAGGCAGGATGCATAAGCATTATGGTAGAACAAATGGAAAAAGGGTAAGATAAATATCCACTATAGTTAGGACTTAAATAAGGGATAAGGAATCAATATGGAAAAGAAAAACATCCTTTCAAAAAGAAGGTCATGGAAAAAGTCAAGTGTTTTAATTGTGGCTATAAGGGTCACTTTGCTCGCGATTTTAGTGATCCTATAAAGATACAATCTTATTATATAGACATTTATTTTATAAATTTCCCTTGTTTTATTTTTGTAATAGAATCACATCCTTTATTGATTGTAGGCTTAGAAGTAATGTAGCAAAGGATTAAAATGTCTTAATAAAATTTTGAAAATCTTATATAGAACATGATGGATGTAGGAGATAACTTAAAATTTATTTTGCAAGGGATTGAAACCTACAAATTAGACATATGTGGTAGCTAATCCCTAGTCGTAAATGAAGAGTTAATTCCTTTTATGATTCAATTGAATCTCATTTTTGTGTTTGTATTAATTAGTCTTAGTTTGGTGAAAGTTTACACAGTGTGACATCAATTTATAGGTTTGAAATATTTATTATAGCCACGTATTTATATTGGATATGTTTACTATACCTACAAATTAGACATATGTGGTAAATTCCTAATCATAAATGAAGTGTTAATTCCTTTTATGATTCAATTGAATCTTATTTTTGTGTTTGTATTAATTAGTCTTAGTTTGGTGAAAGTTTACAAAGTGTGACATCAATTTATAGGTTTGAAATATTTATTATAGCCACGTATTTATATTGGATGTATTTACTATACTGGATGTTGTTTATTTAAATAATAACATAAGTTATTTCTTGTTTATATCATCTATTAGTTTTAAGAATGATACAGTTTTTGGGCATACTAAATTTTGTTAATTTTGTTAAAATCAAATAAGTCAATTAAGTAAAGAATGTCTCTTAGGTGATTTAGATCAAGTCGATTTACCTATTTGTGAACAATGTCTTGCTAGGAAAATGTTAAGAAAGCTATATTTAAAGCAAACACAAGCTTTAAATCCATTACAGTTAATTCATTCTAACACTTTTCATTCAATGAATGTAAGTGCACGACTTTAAGCCATATATTTAATTACTTTTATAGATGGCTATACTTTGTATGATTACATATATTTGATTTCTCATAAAATTGAAGCATTAAATTATTTCATAAAGTATATGAATTTGGTTTAGGATCAATTAGACAAGAAAATAAAAGAATTAAGAATTTATCAAGGACAATTTGATAAGCTCAAGTTATTTAGTGATGAAAAAGGGATAAAAAGACAAATGACTATTCCTCGAATCCCAAAACAAAATGGCATTTCAAAAAGAATAAATATAATAATGCTACAAATTGTTAGGTCCATAATGGCACAAGAAATTTTAACAATTACCTATTGGCATGATGCATTGCTTATAGACACTTATGTATTTAATCAAGTGCCTACAAAATCAATTATGGTCACCTTGTAAGAATTATAGATAGGTAGAAAGCCTAAATGGTAAATTTAAGAACATGGGGATATGTAACCTACATTTATGAGCTCTCTAAAAAAAGGGAAAATAAGCCGAAGAAGGGGAAAATATTTTTATTGGATACTCTAAACAATCAAAAGGACATATGTTCCTAGGTGAAATAGGTATTGAATGAGTAATTGAATTTGAATCATGAGATGTTACTTTTTTAGAAAAAAAAAAGGAAATCACGTATTTTTATATGAGATTCTTCATTTGAATGATTTTATTAGTGGGAATTATAAAAAGATACTTTATCTTAGTGGGAATAGTCTAAAACTTAAAGGATTAACTTAATTTCAATTTAAGTTACATTATGTTGAAAGTTTACCTACTATGTCTGATCCAAGTAGGATTAATCAACACATTTATGAATCTATTTCTCAGGAGCGTCATTTACGTTAAAGTAATCATGAAATAATTCCTTAATGTTGTTTTGAAATAAAAGAGGAAATTTATATGAATATGTTACAAGAAGAGGATGAGTCAAGGAATATACTTGAGGCACTTATTGGTGTTACCCAAAAAGAATGGATGAAAACAATGAAAGAAAAGAATATTTCTCCCTAGTAGGTGAAAAGTTATTAGAAACAACTGCGTTCTCAAAATAAAATGAAAAAGATGATGCAATATCAAAAAGATATAAAGCATGTCTTATAACTAAAGGATATATAGAATATGAAGAATTGATTATAATGAGACATTTTCACCTGTAGTGACATTTATTTCAATTCATCTAATCATAGCTATAGTAGCCAATTTGGATCTTGAATTTCATCAAATGGATGTAAATAATGGTTTTCTAAAGAGATAACTAGAAGAAGAAATCCATATTGAAAAATCTGTATGTTTGATTAAGACATGCCAAAAATATAAAAGGTGTTAGTTAATAAATTCAATGTATAATCTGAAGCAATCCTTAAGGTTATGGTATAATTGTTTTCATAATATGCTTGATGAAGATTACTGTATATATATTAAGAGAGCCATAGATAAATTTATAATTTATCCTTACATATGGATAAAATTTTGATTACATGTAATGATTATGAGTTTTTTAAATAAATCAAAGATTAGTTATCATTTGAATTTAGGATGAAAGACATCGGTAAAGCTATATATATTATTGGAGTTAAAATTGCAAAAGATCATTCAAAGGGATTATTTAGGAAACCTATATTCAAAAGATTTTAGGTAAGATTATGCTAAAGAAAATGTTCTCAGCAAGAAGTTTTTCCCATCTACACCATAAGAAAGGAAAAAAATGTAGAAAATTCCCTGTTCCAGTATAGTTAGAAGTCTCATATGTTCCATGATGTGTACAAGGCCAAGTAGTTGTTATGTTATTATAATGGTGAGTAGATATCAATCAAATATAAGATAAGTACATTGAAAGTAATAAAGAGAATAATAAAGTACCTAAAAGGTACTATTAATTATACATTGTGTTATCAAAGCAACAACTTATCTATATAAAGGTATATAGATAAATGAGGAGAATTCAATAAGAGAAAATATATCTCCAAATTTGTTTTCTTACTCAATAATGATGCTATATCATAGAAAAGTAAGAAATAATACATGTGTTGCTGATTTAACCTGGTGTTACGATAAGCTCTTGGAGGCTGAATCAAAGTATTTCAAGAATTGCACTATAGGGTGCAACCTCGGGTCGTTCACTTAACTGGAACCTAAACAATTGAATCTAAATTAACCTATATGTCATGCTATGCAAACTAATTCGGAGAAAAGGGGGGGTTTTTGATTTTTGAGCTGATTGGTAGAACTAATTTAAATGTAAAGACAAATGTTTTTGGATTTTAAGGACATATAAAACTAAAGGATGAAAAACATAAAAGACTATATAATGATAAAGTCCTCTTGAAAGTGAGTTTTAGCTATCATTGTTCAAAATTGATTAAAGAGAGAGTAGAAACGACTAAGCTTTAAAAATGTGAACCTTGAAAGACTTTTCAAGTCCACGATCTTAATCAATGAGACTCTATTTTTAAAAATCCCGTTAAGTGTTATTAGTGTGTGTAGTAGGATTAGCCAATGCAATCGGTCAAATGGAATCTAAAATCATCTCATCATCAAACACAACCATGTAATACAATAGAGAATCAAAAAGATTTCAAATAGATATATATTAAAACTTCATACATTTAATCTCAAAGTTCTACATAAATCAATCCATCCAACACATAATGAATATCCAACACTTGATTAAAACTATAATCAAATCGCTCATCTACAAATCATAAATCTTAGACCTAGGATATATAAACTCATAGCTAAACTATGGATTAAGCTACTCTCCTTTTTCAGACCATTGAACTCCAACCATTGCTGCACATTCAAGAGGAAAGAAATGCCTAGTCACTCATAGAACCCGGAAACTTCACAACTTGGAATGCATCTGAATCACCCATGGTGGAGGTTTAACAATGGAAGAAACTATAGAGGAGTTAAGAGTGTTCTGCAGAGAAAATGATGAAGGAGATGTGTAAAATGTGTTTTGCCACCTCATACCTCCTACTTATCCTGAAATAGGTTTTTTTTAATGATATTCGGGTTGGGTCATAAGCATGGGTAAGTGGAGTTTTCAAAAATGACTCGGATTTCGAGTTGTTGTTTCGAAGTTTTCGCCGTGGCGAAGTGAGGAGTTCGTCACGACCAAGTTCGCTGCGGCCAAATTTTCCAAAAAGGTTTTGGGATGTTGATTCACATGTTTCACCGCAGCAAAGTGAGAAGTTCGCCGCAGCTAACTTGTCCCGAAGGGTCTTCTTCCTTGATTTTATGGCTCAACAATTTCTTGGTCTTCACTCTTAGCTCTACTTCTTAAGTGTCCTGCAATGAACAATAGTTTGCAATATCAATTGTTCTATAAATCAAGTGAGTGAAATTACTAATTAATTATGACAATTTTACCCTCAAACTATGTTAATTCAAAATAAGCATTCTTGAAATAAATTAAGCACAATATCCAACAAAAAGAGTCAAAAAGTACAACAAAAACTATAAAAATACCATTGAATAATATAGAAAACTTGGGTTCAATCAAATTTTCCCATACTTAGACTTTTGTACTCCTGGACAAAGCTCATCAAAGTCAAAGGAATACAAGTGCAAAAGGAAATACTGACTATACTTAAAAATG
>JAOSBO010033420.1:0-11357 GCA_027563915.1 Erythroxylum rotundifolium | reverse complement strand
CTAAGTCACTTTAACTTTCATAACCACACAAATCTATTCAACTCCCAAAATTATCAAAATCCATCAATTCTTTCCTCATCACTTTCCTTTAAGTATAAATAGATTTATACCTAAACATATACATAATAACACTTATTTCTTTTTACTTATTATTTCTAATCGGGGTCCAACAAAGGCCTACAAATCCAAAACATAAAATTGATGTATTCTTACAACCATTGGTATTTGAATTGGATCATCATTGAGAATTTGGTATGAAAACTTACTGTGTCCCTATATATTCTATGTTATATGGATGGATCACAGTAGAGCAATTGGCTTATCCTGACTGTGACAATGATTCTGATGCATTTTATCTTCCTCACGAGGTCAAACATCTTAATTTGACAACCACAAGAAATTTTTTCCTCCAAATCATCCATTTTGATGCAACAAACAAAAGTTTATTAAGAATAGAATGGTACAAACACCTCCTCCCCCTCATAATGCTAGTGAAGAGATATTGTATGAGATTGATGATTAGGGTTGCTAAAGTTGCAGAACTTGAAGCTAAAGAAGTTAATAGAAGCATTAGTTAAACATTTGATTAGGGAAAACGAAGTATCTTTCGGGATTTTCCATATTGGAAAACTAATTTGATATGTCATAATCTAGATGTGATTATATTGAAAAAATATTTTTGACAATATGTTCAACAACATAACGAACATTAAAGGGAGGAAAAAGGGCAATGCAAATCCCAAGTTGATTTGATACTTTTTTATAGAAGAAATGAGTAAGATAAAAATCTTCGCATTGGTAAATATCCAAAAACATGTTACACTTTAGACATAATATAAAAGGAAATTTTGTGTTAATGGTGAAAAGTACAAAGTTTCTCGATAGTTATTCTTTGAACTTAGTAAGGCATATGGGCATGAGAAAGTACAAATTATTTATTATGAAAAGTTATAATTGTCATGTTTATGCAAAATCTAGTTCCAATTGCATTTTGGAAGTTGTTTCTAATAAGGTTTGAGAAGCTATAACATAATTAAGTTTGTTTTTCAAAAGCTTAACATCATCTGAAATCAAGTTGGTTGAAATGGAAAAATTAGAAAGGGAAATTCCAGTTATCTTGTACAAATTGGAAGGGATTTTCCCTCCAAACTTCTTTGACAATATAGAGCATTTACCCACATATTTAGCATACGAGACTAAACTTGATGGTCCAGTTTAATATCGATGGATGTATCCATTTTAGAGCTAATTTTAGTTAATCTTTAAATAAAAATTATAGCCTGTTTCGATCACAAAATTGTAATAACCATATTTGTAATGTAGGTTTTTTCATCACTTGAAGAAAAATGTGAAAAACAAGGCTAGAGTTGCAGGTTTGATATGTAATGCTTATTTAGTAAAGGAAGCAAGTACATTTTGTTCACATTATTTTGAGCCACATGTATGCACAAGAGAAAGAAAAGTTCTTAGTAATGACAATGGGGAAGAAACAGATGATACTGATGATAACTTATCCATTTTCATAAATCAGGATAAACATATGGACGTTCAACAAGAAGAATGTTAACAAAAGAAGGAATAGAGGTTGTCCATAGTTACTTTTTATTAAATTGTGAAAAGATTCAACCTTCCGTGCAGTAAGTTTAAGTTGATTTTGAAAATGATTATTTGAGTTTTCAAAGTTAATGTTGTTCACAATCAAATTACATGATAATGCTTTTAGGTTATACAAGGAATGGTTACATGATCTAATGCCCGAAACAACATAGGTTGATATCAATAAAGAAGTTAGAAGACATTTTCCTTGATGGTTCCAGAAATGTATAAGTAATCATGGAATTGCAATAGTTAAAATAGTTGAATTATTAGATCAAATTGTTTAAATGATATTACACTATTCAATATGAATTTTTTTTTAGTGTAGGCCTCAGAAAATGCAGTAAAAAAGAAGTTCATATGTAATCGTATGAAAAGACCTTTATGAACTGTCAAATAGCATCTTGTGAAATTTATTAATGAATACAAATTTCATACAAGATGTCATAGTTATAGCATCGAAATAGTAAATAATGTAGTTTACATGTAGGAAGAATTGATGGATTACTATGGCAAAATTATTGAGTTACTTCAAATTGAGTACGTTGCATTGCCAATAAAGAAGTGTGTGATATTTACTATGGCAAAATTATTGAGTTACTTCAAATTGAGTACGCTGCATTGCCAATAAAGAAGTGTGTGATATTTACGTGCGACTAGTTTGAACAAGCTCATAATGTTGGAACGAAAATGTGTAGTAGATACAATCTAGTTAAAATCAACAAGCAAATAAGATTTCGACAATTTAAACCTTTTTTGTTAGGGATGCAAGCAATCTAGGTGTATTATGTCCTTTTTCCTAGCTTATGACAAGATAAGTCAAATTGGTCGGCCATTTGTAATGTAAAACCTAGAGATGCTTTTGAATTACATAGAAAAGAACAAAACAAGAAAATAAAAAGTGAAGCGTTTTAGAAAGATGTTTACAAAATAAATATATGTGTAACATATGACGAGAATTAATCTTTTAACGATCCAAATAACGAATAAATTGAAATTTCTTCTATAGTGGACAAGGAAAAATCTAAAGAGGGGCTTGAGTTTGATTTTAATTCTTCCGAAAAATAAGATGATGACAATCTTGATTTTCAATTAAGTGATGATAGTGATTAATTTGTGTTTGGAATAAAATATATATGAATACATATTTATTGCATCAACAATTTAATGTTAGTTGTGTTTAATTTATATTGTTCTATTACCAAAATATTCAATAAAATGAAAATTTTAGGTTAAAAACATTCCAAAAATAGAAAACTAGATTTTTTATGGAGAAGGTTTAGGTTACAACGTTTTCCAGGTGAAGCATCACATTCTATAGATGGTATAGAATCAGGTGCTGCACGTCTAACTACTGCTTATCTAGAATAAGCCATCACCTTCCTGACTTACAGTTCTTGTATAGTCCTGACTTACAGTTCTTGTATAGTCCTGACTTACAGTTCTTGTATAGTCACCTTTTGTACCTGCAACTACACCTTCCAACAGCCTTACTACACTATCCAACAACTTTACTACACTATCTGCCAGCCCTACATTAATAGAGATATCGGGGGTAAATTTTGTGAATTACAAAGATGGCCTTCAACTTAGAGTTAAGGGAGTCGATGGAAGAACTTACATCATAATTGTCAATAATATGTGAGTGAAGTTCCAAAAATTTTATAATTCATGCATGATAACACTATATATTTATACTTAAGTCATATGTTTTAATTTGAAACTGATCTAAAAATGTTTATATATTAGGTTGGTTTTGTTTGCAACTTACTTCAGAAATATCTCATCCAAGTTAAAGGAGAGGATAGATCTTGAGGGTTATACATGGAAGCATGTCTCTCGAGTGACAAAGGATTTTTATCATCAGGAATTTGTGGTACAAAATAAATATTTTTAAATCTTTTTATTTATCTAATTTTATACATTAATTAGAAAAATATTATCATTTCTACATACTTACAGTATATGTTTTTTATTTTAGAAAGAATTTTTTGAGGATTCTCAATTTGATGATGTAATTTATAATGTATGGGAGAGGCGAACTCGTGCATGTTATAGAGACTTTCTTGGTTCGATACATAAGAATGGTGTACAACCATATATATATAAAGAAATTTCGAGTCAATGGTAGCAGAAGTGGGCATCACCCAAGGCAATGTCCATTTCACAGCATAATTCTACCAACAAACTTGGAGTATCAGATTGAGAGAGTTTACCCACACACACTGGAGGACCTTTAATCCACCAAGAGCTCCAAGAGCATGCACTTCAAGTCCTAAGTATCAAAATATTACACATATTTTGGTTTTGTACTTTGATGTATGAAATTTGATTTCGATATAATTTGATCTATAAAATTTAGAATGAAAATATATGAATTATAGAGAATAATAATGTTATCAATATCTGGTACCATTCATGGCTGTGTTGATATGTAATTCTACCATTCATGGCTGTGTTGATATGTAATTTTTGTATTTAAAAGAGGGTAAATATCATAAAAATAGAGGAAATTCTGCCAAAAGTTTTGTAAATTGTAGTTCACTCATAACAATTTATTCTAATATAGGAAAAGTCTCTAGGCAAGAAGCCTACACCATGCCAGCTTGTTAGCTCAAAGTTTATGATTAATGATTTTGATGATAGCTATATAATATTTAAAATTTCAAATTGGATTTATTTTCTTGTATCAGCATCGATATATTTCTTAAAAGGAAATAAAATCATAGGATAAATACTTGCTTTCTGGCAAGAACCTTCTTTTATAAACTTACCTTATTTAGTATACAATATCCAAAAGGATCATGCTAATCTTATTTTTTTTACACTTAACTATGAGAAATTGCCGTTTTTCCCTCCAAGATTGAATATTGAAGATTCTAGGAATGATGATATCGAAGATACAAAGTTAAACTAGAACTAAAATGATGCAACTACTAGTTGAAGGAAATGTCTAATTAAAGAAAAACCACTATAGTTGCGAGACACATGAACATACAGAAAAATCAAGGAAGCCTAATTTTTTATATATATATTCATAGCATCAATACTGTTGAAAGTCATATCATTATCAAATCTCTTTTTTCTAGAAAGTGAAAATTATTTTGAGAGTGTAACCATTGAAGCTCATATTGAGCAAATTACTTTATCATTCATTAACATTTTATAGAGACTAGACGAATATTACCAATGTAGAAGGTTGAAGAACCTTGAAAATTATTTACTTATGAGCTTAAAGAGGGTTACCAAATTACTACTTGGATTTAACAGTTAAACATTTTACATTGAATACTTGGGGACTAGATTTAGGCTAGGTTATAAGCTAAACCAGTATAAAAAGATCATGTCATTATTTCTCTCCTCTTAACTTTTAAATGTCTATATGATATCGTTTGTATTTTTGTCTTGTAAGAGGCTCCTTTTCTTTTTTAATAAGCTCCTTCTGTTTTTAACTTCGCAAGAGGTTCCTTTTACTTTAATAGGCTTCTTATGTTTTTAAATTACTTTCATAGGATTTATTGTTTAATAGGCTCTTATCAACTAATAGAGTCCTAATGTCTAACAGGCTATATTGTCTGATAGAATCCTATTATTTTTTATCTTTAACTGGGATCTGTCCATTATACTAATTGAAAGTACTTGCAAAAAGTTTTAAGTCACAAGCAATTCATCCCCCTCTTGTCTGTTTTTTCTTTATCATTTCGTATCAAAGCGAGGTTTCACATTTGAAGTGTTTTACAGCACGTGATAGATCATAATAAACAGTTTGAGAAAGGATTGAAAGACAATCTGTCTCAAAAACTCTTTGCTTTAATGGAAATAACTACTCATACTGGAAAGAGAGAATGATAATTTATTTCTAATCTGCAGATATTGAAGTTTGGCATGCCATAAGAGTTGGAGCTACACTTTCTGCTGTAGAAAGCGTAGAAGTATGGTTTGATGCTGACAGAAGAATTGCACAGCTAAATGCTAAAGCAAAACATCATATGATCTGTGTAATATCTCCCAAAAAAATATGAGAAGATATCTTACCGCTCTATAGCAAAGGAAATGTGGGATAAACTATACAAGTCACCTTCGAAGAAACGAATTAGGTAAAGAAACATAGAATAATCCTTTTAGTGCATAAATATGAAACTATTGGCAAGAAACAGGGAGAAACCATAGACGAATTCTTCAGATGGTTCAACAAAATTCTCACAACCTTGAAGAACTTAGGAAAGATATATCCTAATGATGAGCTTTTAGTAAAGATTCTAAGATCATTACCAAAGGAATGGAGATCTAAGGTAAGAGCTTTAGAAACTACAAAGGATCTAGACACTATTTCACTCAACTAGCTACGAGGAAATATGATGATCCATGAAACCATGCTTAGGCGAGATGAAGGATCCTCCTATGGAAAAGGAATGGAACTAAAAGCAACAAATGAATCAAACAGTGATGAAAGTGACAATGAGTTTCAAATAGATGGAGATGGCAAGTTCAACTTCATGGTGTAAAAATATACCCGCTTTTATAAAACGAAGCAGATAAAGAAAGGAGAAGGAAATAAGAAAGCTAGGAACAACAAGTTCCTATCAAAAGATGGCAGCAATAATAGGAATACATAAAATAATCAAATCATACGCTATCATTGCAAGAAGCCTAGACTCACAAGACCCGAATGTCCTTTTCTTCAGAAGGACAAGTCAGACAATAAAAAACTCAGAAAGCAAGCGATGATGCAGCTTAGTCAAATACAGATTCTAAAAACTTTAAAGAAGAAGAGTTAAAAGAATTTAGCAACGATTACTTTATGACTAAATCAGAAGATGATGAGGTATATTATTCTAACTTTGATATTGAAGTTGATGAATTAAAAAATGCATATCATAAATTATACGATCAGTACAAAAAGTTGATAGTGAAGTATTTCAAAAAAGTTGAGAAGTCCAAGAATAATGATGCATCTTTGAAAAGTAAGATTAAATCATTAGAACCTATAAATGAGAGTTTAGTGACCAAAAATATATCCCTTGAAGTTGATTAAAAATAAAAAGTCTCTGAAAAGGAAGCTTTTGAAGAAAGAGTAGCTAAGGTTGAAAATGCTTTGCCTAAAAATCGTTATGACAAAGTGAGATAGGTAAAAGAAAATTTTGTCGCACTAGAACTTGAAAAAGAGAAATTTGCTGGAAGGATTTTATCTCTTGAAAAATAACTTACAAATTTTTCTGATGGAAGAAATAACCTTGATGCATTAATTAATAGTGATAAATGCTTTTTTGATAAGGCTAGAATATATTATAATGAAAATAATAATATTAGGGCATACAAGAATTTCTTTGTTAAATCCAACAGTAGATACAATCAAAATAGTAGGAACTTGATATATGGTAGAAATTATGGTAATTCTCATTCATCTATTTTGTGTTTCTACTATGGTAGACATGGTCACATTAGTCATTCTTAGAGAAATTATCTCAAATGTATGTTTGGAGACCGAAAGGTCAAGCTACTAACCTGAAATGATCTAGAAAAATTTAGGTACCTAAAATGAGATAATATCTGTCTATTAATATGCTTCAAAATGGGGATAAGAGAAAATCAATGGATAATCAACAATGGTTGTCGGAGACACATAATATGTGAAATATCACATTTCAGTTATATTGAAAAGAAAGATGGAGGTAATGTTGCCTTTTCTAACAAAAATAAATCAAAGGCCACTAAAATCGGTAAAATGGATGATTCTGACTCTACCTCTATTTATAATGTCCTTTATATTGATGGGTTGAAAAATAACCTATCAAATGTAAGTCAATTATGTGACAAAGGTTATAGAGTCATTTTCTATGCATCTTATTGTGAAATAGTCTATAATCATAACGATAATATTGTATTCCTTGGTCTTAGAAATTAGAACATATATTGTGTTCAACTAGAACATATGTCTTTACAAAGTGTTAAGTGTTTTGTTTCTCTAGAAAAGAATTTGCTTATCTTGCACAAAAGATTTGCACATGCTAACATGACCATTCTATCAAAATTGTCTAAGAATGAGTTAGTATGAGGACTACCTACCCTAAAGTTTGAAAGCAATCAGGTTTATGAGGCTTATTGAAAAGGAAAGCAATCAGAAACAAATTCCCTCCTAAAAATATTGTGTATACTAAACAATAGCTTGAACTTATGCATATAGATTTATTTGGTCGCACTAGGATTAAAAGTTGGTGGTAAAGATTACAATTTTTTTGGTAGATGATTATTCCAGATTTATATGGGTTTACTTCCTATCAAATAAAGATGATACATTTGAAGTTTTTGAAAAGTTTTGTAGAAAAATTTAGATTGAAAAGGATGCTAAATTCATTTTAATTAAGAGAGAACATAGAGAATGATTTGATAATAGAAAGTTTGAAGATTTTTGTGATAATAACTATATCACTCACAACTTTTGCTACCCAAGGACCCTTTAACAGAATGATGCCTTTAAGAGAAAGAATAAGACCCTAGTTGATATGGTCAAGACAATGCTGAGTGAAAGTGGCCTACCCCATAGTTACTAAGAAAAAGTGGAATGGATCCCCTATGAGCCGTGGAATGGAAGAAAACTGAATACACTTAATGTCGAGCATTTGGTTGCAAGTTCCTCGTTTTAAATAATGGGAAAGACAAACTTGGAAAGTTCAATGCGAAATCTGATGAAGTTATCTTTCTAGGTTGCAATGCTGTTAGTAAAGGGTTTAAAGTATATAAAAAAAGAGCAAAGAAGATAAAAGAGTTAATACACATAGTGTTTTATGAACCACTACCTTCGACAACAGTAGCTAATTCGGATGATAAAGAGCGTCCCTTATTTCCTAAAAATACATTGACTACACCTACCGTACCTTCAGAATCTTAAGATCAAGAAGGTCCTTCTAAAACTAGGACAGAGTAGCCTCCTCTCTCTCAACAACAGCCTATACAATGAAGAGCACTAAGACAATGGAGAGGTAAGGATACAAATCAATACATTCTGAGAGAACCTTCTGAAAGTCTAAGAACAAGACCTGCTTTTAAGAATAACGTTGTTGCCCTTATCTTACAATTATAACCAAAGACTATTAAAAAGGCTCCTACTGATGAAATTTAGGTTTTAGCTAGAAAGATGAACTGGATAAGTTTGACAAAAACAAAGTTTGGAAGCTATTACCTCATCCGCAAATTAAGTTAGTCATTAGAACTCATTGGGTATTTCAAAACAAAGTCGACAAAAATAGTAAGGTTACCATAAAGCTAAACTTATAACTCAAGGTTATAATCAATAGGAAGTATTGATTTTAATAAAACTTATGCATCTATTGCTAAACTAGAATTTATTATAATTTTACTTGCCTTTGCACGTTATAAAAATTTCAAATTATTCTAAATGGATGTCAAAATTGCTTTCTTAAATGGATATATTAATAAAGAAGTGTTTGTTTTTAGGTTTTGAAAATGAAAACCATCCTATTTAAGTGATAAAGTTGAATAAAGCCCTATATAGGCTCCTCGATTACGGTATGAGATATTAAATAATTTTCCACTTAAGAATAACTTTGAAAGAGGAAAGGTAGATAAAATCCTACTCATTAAGACAAAAAGAATGATTTATCATATTATAAATATACGTTGATGGCATAATATTTGATCCAACCAATTAGTCATTCTGTGAAGAATTCTCAACATGAATGCACGGGGAGTTTGAAATGAGCATAATGGGTGAACCATACTTCTTTCTAAGAATACAAATCAGGAAAACAGAAAAAAGGATCTTCATTAGCTAAGACAAATACACAAACGAACTTATCAAGAAATATCACCTTGAGAATGCCAAACTAATCGGTACTCCTATGTACATTGGAGCTAAACTTAATAAAGATGAAGAAGGCAAGGCTACAAATGAAACAAAGTATAAAGGAATGATTGGGTTACTACTGTATCTTACAAGCTCAATACTACATTGTTGATTGAAAAACAATTCCTAGTTTCACGATAAAAAATGCAAGTATATAGGCTATGACTTGTAGTAATAAGTAGATATCAATCCTATGAGCATTATGCTTAAGGACCATTTAATTTAGATTAATCTTCATTTAAGAACCAGAATTTTTTATAGAAATGAACTAGAAAGTTAAACTAAATTGAACAGCTAACAAAACACAAATGATAACCCGCAAAAGCAAAAGGTTGGAATTCAAGATTTTCATAACTAGAGATCATTTTTCCCTATCTTGTCTCCCTGCTATTTTGTTAATTGAATTGTGCCTCACCTAAGATGTTCTAATGTATATTAACTACCCTCTCCCAAGGTGTAATCAATTGTCTTCTCCAAATTAATTGGAGATGATTAAGCAATCTCTCAATCTACAAAACCCCACTAATTGAACCAGTTATTAACCTATGGGTGATTAATTAAATTAGTTGAGATCTCTGTTCTAGCTAATTAATTGACTCAGATAAATGTAAGTCTATAGAGTCAAATCTCTCTTTGTACAAGCCTACATAAAAAATGTAGCTCCATCTCTCAATATATTGCAAGGTATAATTTCACCATTCATTAAAAATTTCATTTATTCAAATAAACAAAATTGGAGTTTAACAAGAAGTTCAAAAGTAATCTCTACAAATAAATTAGCCACCCATGATGTCTATAACATCATCAAAAATCATATAATCCATCATACAAATGCTAGAAGAGAAAAAAACGAAAGAAAATAAATTAATCAAAATCCTTCTCTTCTTTGTCAGGATTTAGAAAATCCGATGTTGGTATGCTCTTTTCCCAAATGTGAATGATAAACTTTGAATCTCATCTCTTCCTCTCCTAAGTTCTAAACCTTTGTTTTTACTCAAGGATGTAGGAGGCAAGTTTTCCCTGAATCTCGCTCATTTATAGGGGTTTTGTAACCTTATATAGTTTAGAAAACATAAAAATAAATGAACCCCACATACATCTTCGGGTTGGACATCCCATGATCATAGGAATTGGCATGAAACCTGTGATCGTGGGTTCATATGTTATGATTCTTCCTCTTCTCTTCCCCTCTCCTAATCTCTAATTCAATCGTAAATGTGGCCAACCTCCATTCCTACATCAAAATGATCTATTCTTACCCTAAATCAACATCAAAAATAAAAAGAACACAATGAAGATCAAACTAAACAAAAACATACAAAATAAATCCTAAAACCCAATAATAATGATCTATTATGCAAGAAACAGATGCCAAGGAAAACACACATTAATGTACAACTATCAACTTCCCCACACTTAAATCTTTGCTTGTCCTCATGCAAAATCAAACATAATCAATCAATTCTATCACTTCATTTTTGCAAAGATCAAGGTATGTAATCCCTCAAATTTTAGACAACTCACATATCATGACTACTTTTCATTAGCGTACATAAGCAAACTCAACATATGACACCATCACTCAAAGATAAGTACACATGTAAAATGAATTTTCCTCACGGTTTCACTCATTTCTCTCAAGTGTTTGATGGTTAGTGTGTAACATCCCATCACCAATGGGAAGGGTAGAATAGTAATTTTTAGTGGTCCATGGGCGTTTAGAAATACCTTTCCATGTTCATGCATAATCTATCATCCGTATACATGTAAACAGTGAATTTTGCACATGAAAAATGACTGTACATGCATTGATGACATTTCCGGTATAAGTGTTAAGAAATGTGATTGTGAATAAATGTGATTTTTGGTGCTTGAAAATTGAATTGGAGTGTGTCTT
>JAOSBO010033410.1:0-11357 GCA_027563915.1 Erythroxylum rotundifolium | reverse complement strand
CAACGAAGATATTACCTCAATCTTAGCTTTATCAACTTCAATTCCCTTGCTAGAAATCAAATGACCTAGCACTATGTCCTCATTAATGATGAGATGACATTTTTCAAAGTTTAGAATCAAATTGTTCTCAATGCATCGTTTCAAAAAATTTTCAAAACTAGAAAGGCAATTATCAAAAGAACCACCATACACAGTGAAATCATCCATAAAGACTTCCATGCCTTCTTTTAAGAATTCACATAAAACAACCATCATATAGTGGTGGAAAGTCCTGGGGGTATTGCATAATCCAAAAGGCATCCTTTAATAAGTGAAGGTGCCAAAATGAGACGTAAGAGTGGTTTTATCGTGGTCCTCTGGTGCAATAGGTACTTGAAAGTACCTAGAGAAACCATCAAGAAAACAGTTGTGGGATTTGCCTGAAAGTCGCTCTAGCATTTGGTCAATAAAGGAAAGGGGGAGATGATCTTTTCGTATGGCATGGGAAGGGGGAAATGATCTTTTCGTGTGGCATCATTTAATCTCCTGTAGTCTATGCAGACACGCTAGGAGTTTTGCACTCTTGTAGGAATTAGCTCATCCCTATCATTTTTAACCCTACTCTTTTTAGGTACTACATCGATCAGACTAACCCACTCACTATCAGATATGGGATAAATGATCCTAGCACTCAAGAGTTTAGTTATTTCTTGCTTAACCACATCTAAGATAAGTGGGTTTAATCTCCTTTGGGGTTGTCTCACTAGTTTAGAACCTTCACTCAGTAGAATCCTATGGGTGCAAATAGCTGGACTAATCCCAGGTATGTCTGCTAAAGTTCACCCTATAGCTCTCTTATGCTCTCTTAAAACATTAAGGAGTCTATCTTCCACACCGTTAGACAGGGAATTGGCAATTATAATAGGAAATCAGTCATTTGACTCAAGGAAAGCATACTTTAAAGTAAGGGGTAGGGGTTTCAAGTCAATTACAGGTGGTTGAACAATAGAAGGTATTAATTCATGAAGTTTAAGAGAGAAAAGTTTTCTTCCCTGATTTTCAACCAATGGTGAGCAAGGTTCTAAGTGGTCACCTTTAGTCTGAGATTCTTGTTGTAATGAAATGACTTGATCACTTTCCACATCAAGGTGACCCTCCACGATGCTAGAATCACTTGAGACATTCACAGAAATCCTTTCCTAAAGGGGATCATCATTGACAGTAGAATCAAATGAACACAATTTAGAATTAAAGGAACCTTGTTGCAATTCTAATGTAGAGTAAGCATCATCACCAACAATATCAGTCATGTTAACACCCAAAAGTGAGTAAACTTGATATGGATGTTTCATTGCTTCGTACATATTAAAACAAACTTTTTGATCTCCTACCTCCATGGTAATTGTACTTTCTTTCATACTAATGATGGTACTAGCAGTCCTTAAGAAGGGTCGACCTACAATCAAGGAAGTATCTTGCACAACTTCTGAAGACATATCAAGCACATAAAAATCACCTAGAAAATCTAAACCCTTGACCTGGACCAAAATATCCTCTATAATGCCCACAGGATGCCTAATAGACCTATCAGTGAATTGGACAACTACAGATGTAGACTTAAGATTCTTGACTCCTAATGATTGATAAACAAACTTAGGCATAACATTAATGACTGCCCTTAGATCTAACAAGGCTTCCCCATTGGTAACTTTACCTATAGTGCAAGGGATAGTGAAAGATCCAGGGTCTTGGCATTTTACAGGGATTTGAGGCTTGAATAAAGAGGAAACATTTGAGCTTACTTGGACTCTTTCATTTGGCGTAAACTTCCTCTTATGGGTACACAAGTCTTTAAGGTATTTGGCATAAGTAGGAACCCATTTCACAAGATCAAGCAGAGGAATATTGATTCCCACTTTACTAAACAAATCAATGATATCTTTTTCATGCCTTATGTTAGTCATTCGTTTTCTCATCAAATATGAATTAAAAAAAGGAAGCTCTTGAAGATTTACCTCCTTACCATTGGCTTCATTGGCTCTATGCTTGCTTGATTCCATATACTCCCTTATTGTTGCTTGTTCTTTGTAGCTCTCTAAATTAGCTCCCTTACCCCTTGATTTGGACTTCTTTTCAGTCAAAAGCGACTTTTCTTTGGAGCTTTTGGATTTCTTGATTTTTTCCTTTGTTAAAGGCAATTCTTCACTCTTAATCTCCTCTTCACCTCCTTCCTCATCTTGATTTTTGAACCTCACTTGTTTCCCACTTCGGAAAGCTATTGCATTTAAACTTTTGGGGTTAATAACGATGTTTGAAGGGATAGCTCCACTACTTCTCGCTTGACTCTCACCCATGTTATTGCATAATTTGGTGACAAAGGAATTGATATTTTTGGCTTTTGTTTCCCATTGCTCCATTCTCTTTTCTAGATAATTAAACTGATCAGCATTCTTTAAAGAGTCTTGCTGAATTAGAGAAGCTATGGCATTGAACTGATTATTGTTAGAATTCCTTTCCTCCTTCATCAAAGTCATCATATTATGTAGCAGTTGGTTGATGTCCTCCTTGGGTGGGACAGTCAAGACTTGCTGTTGGTTAGGAAACTGGTTAGTGGAAGTGCCAGCTGCTCCCCCTTGTTGAAATCTATTTGGTCCCCTTCCCTTTTCATTCCTCCAACTGAACCTAAGATTTGCCTTCCATCCCTCGTTATAAGTGTTGGAGTAAGGGTCCCATTTTTTATTTGTCCACCTGGATACACTGTAGACACCTCTTCATACCGTCCGGGGAAAACACTGGATATGTGCATGACTAACCCACAGGTATCACAAATGGGTGCAGTAAGATCCACAAAAGATGTCAGGTGATGCACATTCATATTATTCAGTTCTGCAGTGATGAAGGATAAGTGTGAGGTCACTCTATTCTTCAAAGAGTCAACTTTTGACTCCAAACTCTCCATTCTTTTGGATTGGGCTGTTGTGGCGCCCAATTGATGCACTCTTCTGGTCTCCCTAATAATGTACTGTTGATGATTCAAAGCCATCTTCTTGATCAAATCCCATGCCTTCGTAGCTGTAAGATCAAGTAAAGAATCTCCCGATGCTGCTTCCAACATACCTTTATCTTATCTTTTCAACCCATCATAAAAGCACTACACTAACTGCTCATCAGGTATGGTGATGGGGGCATCTAGACAATAGATCTTGAAAGCGGTTCCAATAATTGTAAAGGGATTAATCATAATCCTACCGTGCTAAATAGATCTCCTTCCTCATCAATGAAGTTTTGGAGGATGGAAAATATTTTTCCCAGAATGCTTTCCTCAAATTTGACCAACTATGGTAGGTATTTGCCACATGTCTCAGAACACTTATATACCACTCCTGGGCTTTTCCTTCCAATGATAAGTGAAAAACTTTCCATAGTACTTGATCAAGTGAGGCTCCCACTGGTTTTATACTTTGACAGGTCATGGACAAGGATTGCAAATGCATGTAAGGATCCTCTCCTGTCAATCCACAAAATTTAGGAAGAGAGTTAATGAGTAATCCTTTAACTTCAAAATTAACATCAAATTAGGACAAGCAACAATAAATGAATCATAATTAACATCAGAAGTAGTTGCTTCCTTAATGGTTCTCCTTCATTGATTCCCATTATTCTCTCCAACTGGTTCATGTTACCCATTATCTCCATTATCACCATTCCTAGGTTGGTTAATATGGAAGTTAGGGTTTTGCAAAAAAGCTGGGATCTCAGCTATGATCACTTTGTCTATCAACTCACTCTCACTCCTTAGCCGACTGGACTCTTTTTCTCTTCTCTTCTTTCTAATCTTTCGCAAACGTCTCTCAATTTCAAGGTAAAAAGGTAGAAGTTTGACTTTCTTAGGCATGTACGGAAACTATTTTAAATGGAACTAAAATAAAATAAAAGGTAACAAAAATTTCTTGCAAGCACACAAAGTCAATTAAAAAGGCAAAATGTGAAGGACGCAAGTGTGTGGTGTATGAAAGTGTGTGCGATAGTAAAATGTGCAAGTAAAGTATGTATGCATGAAAAAGCAACAAGGAAATGTTCAAAACTATGCAGTGTAAAATTGCTTAGTATGTAGCGTGCAAAAAGTTTGGTATCCTATTTGCTTGAGTTTTTAAAAATTTTATGCTAATGAAAGACAGTGAAATCCTATACCATTGATAAGTATGATGCTAAACTATCTAAGATGCAATCTAAACTAAGGTTCCTCACCTCACTTAGCAGCAAAGAAAATGACAACATCTAACCTAAAGAACCAAATGCTTGGCTTCCTAGCAACGATGCCATTTTGATTCGAGCCTTTTTATTCTTACCCTTAGAGGTCAAATAGAAAATTTTAATTCCAAGGATTGCAGTATAGAATGCAACCACGGGTCGTTTCACTTAATCGGAGCTTGATGAATGGAACTAAGCTAGCCTATATGTCATGATATACAAATAAAAAATAGCAAGGAAGAGGGGGGTTTAAATCTTTGGAAATTCAGAGAAAAATAAGTGAATTGTAATGTAATGAAAAGTATTTTTGGATTTCGGGAATAGAAAAGCGATAAAATGAAAACAATGATCAAATGGTGATAGTATCCTCTTGAAAAGGAGCTTTGACTATCATAGTCCAAAACGAATTTTTATGGGAGTGAATCACTAAGTTTCAAATGGTAAATCTTAAAGAACTCTTTAAGTCCAAGGTTTTAATCAATGAACTCCATTTGTTAAAACCTTGTTGAATGCTCTTAGTGTGTGCTATGGGTAAGTCAATGCAATAAGTCATTTTGGGATCTAGAATCATCTCAATATCAAACACAACTGGGCAGATAAAAGAGAATTAATCAAATCACAAATAGCCATATATGAGACTTCATATATTCAAGTTCTGAGTTCTACATCAAAAAATCCCAATAACACATTAAATGTCCAACACTTGATTAAACTCTAATCAAGAATATTCAACTATAAATTACAAATCCTAAACCTAGGAGTTCATAACAATGTAGCTGAACATGGAATAAACTACCCTTTGAAGCCCATTAAACTCTAGCCATTGTTACATTTTCAAGAGGAAAGAGGTGTTTAGCCAAGCATTACTTCAGGAGAATTCACAACCAGGAACCCACTGGAAGCATCCATGGTAGCAACTGTCAGGTGAGGAGTTGACTGTGATGTTGAGAAGAGTGGATGGTGGAGTGTCCGAAGGTTCAGAGAGTGAGAGTGTTCTTTTCTTATCACTATGTCGGCTCTCTATTAACTTAAAATGGTAGGTTTTTAAAAGAAATGGGTTATGGATCGGGTTGCACAGTGGGTAAACTTCTGAAAAATGGTTCGGGTATTCGAAGGTTCACCGCAACGATAGATAAGTTCGCTGGAATGAACTTATCCTAGAAGTTTTAGCTCCATTGTTGGTTCTTTCACCACGGTGACAAAATTAATTTTCGCTGTGGTGAACTTTTCCCGAAAGTTCTGTTTAGAATTCTTCATACTTCTTCGTGACAACACATCCCTTTCACCGTGGCGAACTTCCTATTGCACCTGTTCACTTGTTGACTTGACTTCAGCCTTTCCTTGACTCTACATCTTCTAGAGTTTCTTCTCCTTGAGTCTCCTACAATGAACAAATGGTAGAGTGCAGTATCAATTATTGTCAAAAAATTAATTAGTGCAATTAATACTAATTTGTAAAAAATTTTACTCTCAAACTACATAAATAAAGGTAGACACTCAAAAGTCAAATTAAGCATAAAATCTAGAAACAGGAGCCAAGAAGTGTAGTAAAAGTCAGGAAAATGTCACCAATTTATGTAATAAACTTGGGCTTAATCACCCGTTAGAATAAGGTTACTTTTAACGTAAACAAGCATTAAGTTCTTCATCCCATGAAGATACTTTAGTATGCACTAAACTGTAGTCCAATGCTCCATTCCTGGATTGGTTTGGAATCTACTTACCAGTCCTACTTCGTAACATATTTTTGGTCTAGTCCAAAGCATATCAAACATTAAACTTCCAACAGCTGAACCATATGGAATGTTATGCATGCGTTCGACCTCCTTTTGTGTCTTAGGTTCTTTCACCTTTGAAAGTTTGATTCCATGTCTAGTAGGTGTGAAATGCCTCTTGGAATCATACATAGCAAACTTATTGAGCATGTTCTCTATGTAGGTTATTTGAGACAAGGCTATCAGTTTGTTGTTACGATCCCTTATAAATTTGATCCCTAAAATATAGCGAGCCTTTCCCAAATCCTTCATTGAGAACTATTCATTCAGCCACCCCATGCCTTATTGTATCCTTTTATAGATACAAGGCTCATCTAGGTTTTGTATGAATCCATAGGTTTTGATAAACTTATCAAACCTATTGTTCCAAAACCTAGATGCTTGTTTAAGTCCATAAATGGACCTCTGCAATTTACATACCTTATACTCATTACCTGGCTCAGTGAATCTTTCTAGTTGGGCCATATAAATGGTCTCCTTAAGATCTCCATTAAGAAATGTGGTATTGACTTCAATTTTCTATATTTCATAATCAAAATAGGATACTATGGCTAAAAGAATTCTGAAGAACTTAAGCATGGCAACCAGAGACAAAAAATATCCTCATAGTCTATACCCTCTTTTTGAGTATAATCTTAGCTACCAATCTACCTTTAAAAGGCTCTACCTTTCTATCCGATGCTCTTTTCCTTTTTTAGATCCACTTACACCTTATGGCTTTTACATCTGGTGGTAGATCTCCAAGGATCTAGACTTCATTGGTGTACATGGAATCTATTTCCGATTCCATCGCCTTGAACCATTTTTCTACATTAACATCATTAATACCCTGTGTATAAGTAATGAGATCCGTTTCTTCTTGGTCTGAGATAGCAATTATGCCTTCTCATATACCTAGATACCTGTCTGGTTGTCTCACAACCCTCCCAGTAAGTCTAGGCGTAACTTGATGTTCAGGTTGCTCTTCTGATTTAACTCTTAAATACATTTCGACATCTTGTTTTTCTATATCCAAATCAACTCTTAGTTTGGATGAAATAACTAACTCCTTTAGTACTACTTCACTTCTTCCTTTGTGATTTCTCACAAATTCTTCCTCTAAGAAGATCACATTTGTAACACAAATACCTTCCTATCCTGATGACTGTGAAGATAGTACCCTCATGTACCCTTATGATATCTTACAAATAAACATACTTCTAACCTTAGTTCCATCTTTATGGATTCGGGCCTTAGAACATGAGCTAGGAAGCCCCAAGTTTGCCTCAATGAAGGCACTCGTCTAGTCCACAACTCCCTAGATGTTTTAGGCACCGATTTTGATAGAGAATAGTTAAGAAGATAGGTTGTTGTTTGTATGGCACATCCTCAAAACAATTCTAGAAGGCTAGTGTAGTACATCATTGATCTTACGATTTCCAATAGAGTCTATTCCTCCTCTCAGCTACACCATTATGTTGAGGTGTTCTGGGAGCTGACAAGTTTTAAACAATTCCATTGTCAATTAGAAATTGTTGGAACTCTCCAAATAAGTACTCACCACCGCGATTCGATCGAAATTTTTTTAATGGCTTATTTAGCTGCTTCTCAGCTTTAGTTTGAATTATTTGAAACTTTCAAAGGACTCACTCTTTTTGAGCGTTAAATATGGATAGCCATGTGTAGAGTAATCATCTATAAAGGTTATGAAGCATTCATAACCTTCTCTAGCTTGTATGTTTATGGGCCTTCATACATCAGTGTGTATTAGGTCCAACGTGGATTCATATTTGTTTCCTTTGGAAGGAAATGAGGCTTTTGTCATCTTTCCTTCAATAAAAGATTCATAAGTGGGTAATGGATCATTATCTAAGCCTACAAGGATCCCATCCATCACTAGCTTGTCAAGTTTTTTTTGATTCATATAACCCATTCTTAAATGCCACATATAATTTGAATTAATGTTAGAATCATTGGAATGTCTTGGTTTTATTAATATTGTAGTGTTTAGTGAGCCTGTCATAGGTTTTATAAAGAATAATCCCTGTTTAATTATCGCATTACAAATAAAATACTTATTCTTATATATTGAAACACATTTTCAAAATATATGGAATAACTAGATTTTGTTAGACAAAAACATAAATCATGTTCCATACAATCGTTGGGATGTAATGTACATCCTCCAAATATAACCTATGACCACTAGGAAAGTCCAAGATAATTACTCCCATTGATCCTGCTGAAACATAGGATCCATCTGCTATCTTAACCTATGACCACTAGGAAAGTCCAAGATAATTACTCCCATTGATCCTGCTGAAACATAGGATCCATCTGCTATCTTGACTTGAAACTGGCCTTTATGTGGTATTTTCCTTTACTGGAACCCCTGCAAAGAATTGCAAACATCATTACTGGCTCCTAAATCTAAAATCCAAGAATCAGAATCTGGTACATTTCTAGTTCCTAACTTACTTAGGAAATCCATACCTTCTTTGCCTTTGAGGAACTCAAGGTAGATCACATAGTTTCTTTTCTAGCGTCCCTGCTCACCACTTTGGAAACACTTTCCCTTGGTTTCCGCTTTAGCCTTCTTTTTTATGGGTTAGACCTTGACCCCTGTTTGGCCCTTCTTTTCCACTAGACCCTTCTTCTTTTGCTTACCCTTACCCTTGGCCTTAGAAGAAGATGCTACATTAGCTTCTGGCCCATGAGCTTTGATATTTAATATCTCCTCCATACTTTGGAGGGTATTCATCAACTCACTCAAGGTGTAATCCTTGCTGTTGAGCTTATAGTCTAACTTAAACTACTCAAAAAATGAGCTTAAGCATTGAAGATCACAATCTCTATGTGTCCATATCCATATCTACCGCAAGCATCTTAGCTTCAGTAACTGTAGAGATTACCTTTAGCATGTAATCCCGCACTGGTTCAATAGGTTTTTTTTAAGATTATGAAAAGTTTGGATAGCTTTCACTCTTGCAGACCTAGTCCTCACACCAAAGATCTCAATGGACCATTGCACCAATAGTTTTCATGCAAGCAATTTTCTTTTGCAACATTCTGCAGGCAGAAGTTACAAGTATCAGTATTCTGCCATTGCTCATGTTATTGAACTTGCTCAGAAGTTGAATTACCACCTGGAGGTGTAGGCTCATTATTCGTTAATACCCACAAAATTTATTCATATTGAAGAACAATGTCAAGGTTACGTCTCCATTCATTAAAATTCTCTCCATTTTCCAATTTGTTATTTGTTAAGAGCAAAGTGAGTAGATTCATATTATGGTTGATTATGTTTGAAAATATAAATTATTAAAACCTGAGCATACTAGTCAACAACATTGGAAGTTTGCATAAAATCATAATGCATGTATGCATGATGATAGAATTAATAAAACATGAAAAATTAAAACTTTATATGACAGTTGTTTTTCTTATCTATAACAGACTAAGTGACAGTGGGCCATCCTATCCATTAAAAGAAAAACTAAGATCCTCCTAATCAAAATACTACAAAGCTCTTTCATGCCTAACTTTTTGTGAACCATGATGATTTGTTCCATACTTTTACCAACATAGCTATGGTGGGAAGGTTATTGATAAAATATGTTAAGTGTGTAACCATTTGATTCATCCACTAATGGTACTTGTAAACCATGCCTCGGTGGGAGGTCACATTTGTTACCAATGAGTAGGCTTATCCTTAAGTAGACCTAAACCATCTAAGATCTAGGATTCATGTCCTCCTGTGGGGAGTAACACTTCACCACATACAAATGGGCCATTGTATGGAGACCACGGACTCTCACATGAGCATCCTCTCACACTTAATCTTTTTTCCATCTTTAATTTTTTAATAAATACCATCTTGTCTAAATGTAATTTATTATCCATACTATATTATTTCATTATATACCTCATACATAATGAATTCATAGCAAAGCCTAGGGCTGGTAATTTTCTAAATGGAATACAATCATATAATATCCCATACTATTTGCATCTATTTATCCATTCATCTCATAAACTAATAGGCCACATTTGATTGTCCATCCTAGAACATAAATAAAATTACAAGGCTTTTAGGCCCAAATTAAGAAGAACTTCTTAGACTTAGATCTTTCTCTTTGAACTTTTCATCCACATGACCCGACCTATTCGGTAAAAATGTGTAATGGCACTTTTATAAAACCAAATTTTGTCACTTTGATAACCACAAAAAACAACACTTGTTTTCATCAAAGCTAAAACCTTGGCAATATGAAAACAAAAATTCCAGCACTTGTTTTTGGTAAAACGGACACTCAAAAAACATTCCATCACTTATATTTCATCAAACCGAGACTTGTTAAAATAAAAATTCCAGCACTTTGGTTTTCACAAAACTGAAACTTTGTTAAAACAAAATTCCAGCACTTTGGTTTTCATAAAACTGAAACTTGGCCATTACACTAAAGGATGCACCGAAACCATTACCTATGCTTCTCTTCGATCCATGGTTGCTCCATCTTTAATATTTCAGAATTTTGTACATTACAAAATAAAAGAAAACTGAAAATTGAAACCAAGGAGGAAATATGACGATGATGGGCCACCCTCCTTATTATGAACCAAACGAAGAAAAACTTAAAAGTTAAAACTATATTCTATGGACAACCGAAAGAGCAAAACATACACATATATATTTCTTTCACATAAAAATATGTAGCATACAACATTTAATTGCCAACTTATGCATCACATATAGGAACTGAAATCATGCTACGAAAATGGCTCTGATACCAATTGTTGGATCGAAAACAAAAGCATGCAAGATTTAGTTAAATAGTAGATTTCAAAACTTTTTCGAAATCAAAAACAAAGTGGAAATAACATATCTAAATCAAAATGATTTAGTTATATATGATACGATATGAGGAAAATAATTTACATAAGAACAAGGTGGTAGAAATATAACGACTCCTTGCTACAACTTTGACTGCTTGCTTTTTTATCCTCTGCTTTGTCAAGGTATCCTCTCCTTGCTCTTGTATCTCAACCAATCTGATCTATCGCCAGCTCTTCTTGAACAACTTGGTTAATAAGATCCTTTGGTGGGAAAGAAGAAGAAATATTTTTGAGGAAATTTTCATTGCAAGAAAGAAGCTAAAAATGAGACTCTTCTAATTCAGGTTTCGGCTATGTATGCATAAGAGGAGAGAGTGAGTTAAAAAACAAAATGCAAGAACAATTCTTCCTCTCCTTTTCAATTTCAGTTACCATGAAAGAAAGATGTGATGTGCATCTAATGCATCACTTCATTCTTTAATCATTCATAAAGAAGCCAATAAATGAGACTCTTCTCATTTGTTTAAGATGGCTATA
>JAOSBO010033401.1:0-11358 GCA_027563915.1 Erythroxylum rotundifolium | reverse complement strand
ATACTTTCCAATATTAAGTCCAAGCCTTCATTTAATTTCTAACTTCAAATTTCCAAGCCCAACATAAAAATATCTATAAAAAAAACATAATTAAATCAATTAAAGCAAAATAAACTAATTAACGAATAAATCCATAAGTCAATAAATAATTAATTCGAATAAAATAAAAAAAAAATTTTCGGGACCCAACACTAATATGCAACCACATCGTAACCTTAACTTTTTGGGGATGAAAATCCTAAAAGTATGACAAAATTCCCAAAATTATTCATAGAAATCATGTAAATTTGTGTGGAATAACTTACTTGGGTGTTGAAAATCAAGTAGAAAATGTTAGGCTATATTGGCGAAAGGAGAGGCATAATAGTGGGTAGAGAATAATGGAGAGAAAAATGAAAGAAAATAAAGGGAGGTAGTTCCTTTAAAGTCAATTATACGACTATATAACTAATCGTGTAAGTCACATGTGTATCAGATTTGAAGCGACATGGGTGTTTGAACTATCACACATTTATTCAGTTTGTTACATGGTTGTGTAACTTGTCATGTAAGTCACGCAGGAGTGTCTCGAGACCATGTAGGTCTCTGTGAACATGTGAAAGCTATAAAATATCATGGACATAGATAGTTAGTTACATGATCGTGTAACTGAGCATGTAAGATATAAATGGGCATGTTACTTGACTGTGAAGTCTCTATAAACATATGAACATATTGAAATAAAATTATTGTATACACGAGCATATACGCAGGTCTGTATATGACCATGCATACCATAAAAATTCTTTAAAACTTTTAAAAAATGTTCACTTAAAGTCATAAAATTCAACACATATACCATAACGTAACAAATTTGCATGATCAAATGAGGATGTTCTATATCCTAACAAATTTTTTTTAAAAATCAATAAAATCTTATACTATCACTAAAATGGAAACAAAATAAAATGAAAATAAAATCTACCCTAATTTTTGCAATACCTCCCAAGTAGTGCGGCTTTAACATTTTTAACTCGGCATACCCTTCAATTTTTAAGGCGACTTGATTAGATTAATATCCTCTGTAATACCATTATGTTCACCTCAAAGATATAAATTTTAATGATGGCCACTAACTTTGAAGTTACCTTTATGAGGATGACATACCTCAATTATTCCATATGGAAATACCTTTTCCACAATGAAGGGTCCAAACCGTCTTAATTTATGCTTCCCCAAAAACAATCTTATACGAAAATTGTATAAAAGAAATTGATCTACCTCCTTAATTGCTTTGACTACTTGATCCTCTAACTATGATATTTCTTGGTCCTTTCCTTGTACATTTTGGAGTTTTCATAAGACATCAATCGCCATTCTTCCAATTCATTAACTTGAAAATTCCTCTTCTTACCTAACTCATGGATCTTCAGAGTTGTCCTATTCACACTATGGTGCCCTCTGGTAGATCTAACATGACAATGTCCTAAGATCTTTCACCCTTTTGAATGAGGTACACATCTTATAACTATTTGGTCTGAACAGATATGAAACAAAAACGAATCTTCATAAAAATAGTGCTCAAATTAGTAAAGAATTTCTTATTTTACTGATAGGAAAGAACTTTTTGTAAGATTTTAACTACTAAATAATTTGCAATATCTACAAACTAAAGAATTTCAAACTCTCTAAGAAACTTAATCACCTTTCAGAGTCAACATCGAAGAATTGAGAAGTTTCAGAGACACTCGGGCCAAAACAATGGCCCCCAATCCTGGCACAACAGGCCATAATTGTGATAGAAGCGCTAAAGTCAGCCTGCGATCGTGGTCCATATGCCTTGTTCAGATCTAGAAACTCTTTCATCTTCTTATCCAGGTAGATCTTCGATATGTAGTTCTCCTTAAAAACTTTCAGAAAGTCTTGGTGGTACTACCTAGAACAGTCTTCCACCATTGATAAGCTGGACCTTGCAATAACAAAACCATATAGTCAAACTTATCGTCAGACTTGTAGTCCATCTGATTAAAAATCTTTTCTTTTCTCTCTAACCATCCTTTTGGCTCAGTAGGGTTTGTACTTCCGTAGAAGTCTATAGTCGTTTGCTTTCTGAGTTTATCATACCTCCTTTCTCTCCTCCTAAGGATTGTTAGAGGTATTTGACTAGATTGAGGTACTAGAGACTCTCTATTGGCTCATACAGACTCTATGTCGTTTAATTCAACTGACCTTGCCACTTAATCACCTATAGGGATGACCTATAATAAATAATAATCATGCTCACTATCCAAATCTCTTACCATATATCATGTCTATAAGCTTATATCTATCCCTATGGATGCTAAACCCTGCTCTGATACTAAAACCAAAAACATCCCACTACTATAAAGTATATATCTAAATATCCATCAAACATTCACGAAACATATTTACACTGTAGCATTTTACTTCATAATATGTATATATAATATCAAAACATATGAGAGTTACTACTATTTACACCATATTCTACATGAGATGGACTTAACAAAAGTGTTTGATCTAACTTCTCAGTATGAGTTGACCGATCTTTGAGCCATTTCTTGAAGCCAAATTGCAAGCACTGTACTTCTTCTAGAATGTCCTAGAAGCTAAGTCTCCTCTCTCGTAGTTGAAAAGACATGTTCCAATTTTGATAAGTTTTGTGAACTCAGTGAGTAAACCATCATCAATGTTTTCACCCTTATCAAACCAAAAAGATAGTTCACAATTTAATTTACAATCAAATCTTATCATAATTATCGAATATCGTGTCACATTTTATTTTAGAACAGTTCACACAGTTCATTTCAAACTTTCATATAATACATATCAATTTGTATATGCAATGCACATGTGACTCTCTTTCAATTATTACTTTGTTACGATCGAGCACCTTTTTAACTGTCCCATATTCATTGTTGATACCGGGCTTATTGACAACTGTCCCGTATCTTTTGTAGATACTGGGCTCATTTTAATATTGAGCCTGTGGCTCTTTATACACATTATGAGGTTTAAGCTCTTTTCACTGGCCACTTCGGTCATAACTTCCTTTATCTAATCTTGCATTTCAATGTAATGAGATGCATCAATTCAAATTATATACAATCAATCTATTTCATTCATCATATATAGTCACTTTCACATTTTCATCGTACCTAAGTCTGACATTCAACATTTTTATTAAGCACACTTATTTCTTTTGAATTATATTCAATTATGAAAACTTATAATGCAATCTTAATTATTAAACTCCTTAGACCATCAATGTATGGAATTATCATATTCACATCAATATTAGTTTAATAATTGAAATTTAAGCAGAATAATCAATCAATGTGAGAAACATCTAGGTTTACTCATAGTAAGCTTTAGATAGCTATTGCCTTGACAAACCGGTGATGTCTGGATGTTGGCATTCGACTTGAGCGTCCAAACCATGTAATAAAAATATTTACACATTACTAAATTGCTCAATCATATTAGTACTTGACATATGTATATGTGTTATGTACAATGTATGCTCAATTTTGACTTTTCCGGGTATATGACCTTAATCATAAGTCTTAATCATTCAAACCATTATAACTTATATATATCTAGTTTACAATTAAGTTTACACCTCAAAGTAACTTGATTATTCTAAGTTCATCAATCAATCATTCACCAATTTTATTCTAGCATTATTTGATCACAATATTAAAATTCTCATTCTTTCACATTTAACTCACATCAACGTCTCCTTTGAATGACATTAGCTTTCCTGAAAACATCTTCATCCATTCACGTCTCTAAATTTCCAGATTTGAATACTTTATATCTAACAATCCATTCTTAAGTTATAACCTCAATTAACAACCTACACATATCTAACACTTTATCAACTAATCCATCATCAAACTAGGTTCATTTTAAGCTTCATTCAAGTCCAAATACACTAATGTAAAGTAGTTTATCTTCGGTTGATTCAATAAGAAAATAAATCTAATGTTAATCTTTCATAACTATGCCCATGATCATGGTGAACCTTGCCACGATCATGACAGAAGATAGTGCATCTGGCCAGAGTTGTGGGATGAGGGCCATGATCGTGCTCTTACTTTCTTCTTTATTTCTCCACAAATTCCACATACTTAGAAACTTCATTAAAACTTCAACTTTTCCTGAATTCATGTTCATTAAAGTTACTTCTTTTCATGATAATCTAACTACCATATTAGTTACATTTAATCCCCAAAAAATATACTCATTTTCTTCATTATCATTCACTTTATACCATCATACATGTAATCCTAAATTTTCCAGATTTTAACTCTTTCATAATACATCCAACACATCTTATGCATAGTTCATCATTTTGACTTCATTTACTCTTTATTTTTACCTTAATTTCATCTCATCAGCATCCATAAAACAATCTGTAAATGATGGTGTATCATTTATATAAAAATAGAACACAACATAATCATTCATTATCATATATAAATCCTAGTTCTTCTCATTTCAAGAACACTACACTAGTCTTTTCTTTATCTAGAAAACTTAATCTAACTAATCTCAATAACAACCCATGATCCACGTTTTTGTAAAACTAAAAATAGAACATATTTACATCCATTCATTCATCAAATTTTCTAGCACTCATAATTAACACCATTTACACTATCAATCCATGTCAAAAACATCCCTATAATAATTCATAAATTATTACTCATCATATACACAAAAACAGGACATGAATATACCCTTTTCTTCATTTATGTTTCATTAGATATTCAACTCCATTAACAATTTCAGTCTATCTCTAACTATCATTATAAACGCTTCTATTACAAACCATGAAGATCCTTAATATACTTACCTGTTTTAGCTCAAAAGCCTCTTCATATTACTAAGAAACCCTAGCTTCTCCACTTACATGATCATCAACTTTTAAGGAGGAATTGTTTGTGTCTTTTAGTAACAAGATCTTGGAGTGGCTATTGTTGAATGTTAACAAAAACTCAATATAGTGAGGGTGAGAGTGAGTATCGTGAGTGAAGAAGAGAGAAGAACAAAAAAAATGAAAAAGAGAGCTTGTAGAAATAAAATGAAAGATGGTTTCCTAATTGAGAGTGTCATGGGTTTTGCTTGGTGGGTTCCATGACATATGTCATTACACTCACCATATACAAATTAATGCTAATGTCTTCTTCTTGTAATGCTAAATAACACTTAATTACTTAGTCCATTTGTCTCCTAATTTCTAAACCAATTGTCAACTAAGTTTTTATGCCACCGATAGTTGTGTTTTTCATGATGTTTTAGAGTGTGATTTGTTATGTAATTAGTGTGAATTTAGTGTTGATTGTGCATTTAGGTTATAATTATGTTAGTTTGTGTGTTTAAGTGTTTTTATGGGTTAGTTTGAATCTTTGAGCTTAATTGTTATACTTTTTAGGTATCTTGATGTGTGTGCTAGTGTCGCAGGGCAAACAAGCAAGAATGATGAAGATTTGAAGAGTTTTAGGCCGAAGAACATTGGCCACGATTGTGATAGAGAGGGAAGAGCAAGAAGTACCCAGGCTTCGGTTGTGCACTTTGGGCCAAGATTGTGAGAGAGAGCATTAAGTCAAACCATGATCGTACACTTCAAGCCACGATTATGACAGAAAGGGTAATATGCCGGCCACGATGGTGACATGTAGGGCTATGATTGTGCCCTACATTGGGCTCATAGGAAAACTCAAAATTTGACCAATTTTTTGGACCGTTTTGACCCTAAGTTTGACCTAGGGTTGCTACAGATCAAATAGCACTCTATAAGATAGTCGCTAGTAGTGATTATAGGCAAAAAGAGAGTCAATCAAACAAAGAGTTATTGCAATGATATCTGAGAGCAACCTAGAGAGAGATCAAGAGAATAAGGAAGAAGACGAAGGAACAGAGGCACGAAGATACGTTTGATGAGTACTTCCCAGAATAGACAGTTTCCTGCAGTTGCGACCTCCGAGATTTGTTCCAATAGTATTCTCTATTACTATTTTGATTTTATTATTGTATGAGATTTGAATATTGATTGGGATAACTGTTGTTGAGTGTGATCTTTTGTCTAAACTTCTTGAGATTAATGAAATTTATTTGATGGTGTTTATTTTGATTTAATTGTGATTCGATTTTGATTCTTAATAACTTGGCAACAAACTAAGAGGGTGAGTCGGTGAAAATAATTGATTTAGGCTAATGAGAGTTAGGTAAATCAATAGGTAGAGAGTTGAATCAAATCAGTAGAATCGTGTAATGAGAGATCAAGCACAGACTCCCAGTAGGTTAATAGACAAATTTAGAACTAATTTAGGTTTGGACCAATTACAGATCAAGAGACCACAATTTATATAATTTGGATTAGGGTTTATCAATTAGGGTTAAGAATTATAACTTGAGAGAGAGTAATTCACCTTAGGATCATCTAGGCCCGTTAAATCAAAATTTGCATAATTAGTAGATTTTTCTTAATTTCGAATTAAATCCCACTTTCTCTCACTTAGTTATTTCTAGGTTGGTTTTCGTATTATTTGTATGGCTTGCTATTTGGTTATTTTTATAGCACTTTAATTTCTTAAATTTGATCATTAATTGAGTTACTTTCTACATTAGTTATTTAATTAGGTATTGCGAACTTAGTTACCTTAGATTTTATGAATAAGTCCCTTCCTCATGGGATCGATACCTTAGGTACTTTGTGAATGACCCATGTGATTATAGTAATTACCAAGGTTATAATTAGTAAAACTTAGCACGTGTAACTTTGAGCGAACAAGGTTCTGGCGTCGTTTCCGGGAAAGGCAATTTAGTTCTTTAGTCTAAGGCATTTTCACTTTTGTGTTTTTATTTTTTATTAAAATTAAAAAAATTTAGAGAAGGAGTTTGGAGCATAAAGTAGAGACACTTCAGGACATCCTAAAGTGAGAATGAGACACCTGCAGAGCTAGGTGTCTGAAAGAAATAGAAAGAACAATGATAGAAGATAGATATCATAGGGAGAAATGAAAATTTGAGAATTATAATGAGCTACAGTATAGTTGGGGAAATAACAACCCTTATTGGAACCCGTATATTTTGGGGTGGTAGACCCAATCCAAATTCTATTAGCCCAACAATGTAGGGGCTCCTTTAGGACATCAAGACCTAGCTGAAGTTCAATATGATGAATTGAGTTCATGCGAGTCCAAGGTAGAAAAGACCTTGGATAAGCTTACGGATATGCAAGAGAACCAGAAGAGACTAGAAGAGCAAATTGATCTAGTAACGAAAAATCATATGGCTTCTATTTATAATCTGGAGATTCAAGTAAGACAACTTTCTTGTTAATTTTGTAAGAGAAGTGTGGAAGATTCCTTGAGGAATATGGAATTAAATTAATGAAAGCAATATGAGGCTATCACACATAGGAAAAAGGTAGAGCTGGAAGAACCAAAGGAAGACCATGCTTCACCTTAACTCATTGGTGACCAAGAGATGATGAAGGTGTATGAGGAAAAGAATACCAGCCTTCCCCATTATCCATAAGTCCTAGATATACCATATGTGAGAATTGAAAAATATTAGGTAGATGTCCATGCAAACAATTATATCCTTTGGATTAATGATGATGAAAAAACATTCAACATGAATGATGAAATTAAGAATCCGAAGGTTAGTAGCTCCTTTAGGGTAATTGATGTGTTCGATTCCTATGAAAAACAAAAGGATGAAGAACAGGTGACAACAAATATCGAGTTGGAAAAAGTAATGAAAGTCTCTGTTCATAAAGCGGAAAAAGTAGAGGAGACGAAGGTGATTAAGGAAGAAAAAGAGCAACTCATTTTCTTGTAGGACAAATTGTTGGATTCAGTGGAAGATTCAAGGACTTTTGTTATTCCTGTTTTGTTGACAGTTCGTTCAAAAAAGGACATTACTGAGTTTAATTGGTTTTCATAATTTTATCAATATTGTCCTTCTAATTATTTTTTAATTTGCAGCTTATTCATAGGTTACAAAATTGATGTTGAATAAGAGGGTGGAAGCAAGTCACTCATAATTGATCTCGGTTGAGTTTCTAATGATACATGGTGTAGCGCGCTTTTACCCAAAGGTACACACTTGGACGCCCAGAGGTCATTCCGACACATAACCTAGGATAAGGACACGCTACATTCACTTACTACATTCACGTCACATGGTATGGTATCATAATTCAATTATAAAGCATTATATGGAAATCACAATATTTTAAAACTAACTTTTTCCTCATTTCATTTCACAAAAACAGAGAGTCTACATTGTATCTTTCAATACTTACTATATGTACATGATTAAAACCTAGTACAAAAATACTACATGAATGACGAAAATGTACAAAGTCTATCTAGTCTGTCTGAATGTCCCAGCTAATCGACCTTTGAGCCATGACTTCTCTTGCCAAAACACATTCTACACAGCTGGTAGAGCCTCTCAGTCGGTAGAGTCGTCTCTTGGTCCTGAAAAGACAAAATTGTAATTTTGGTGAGTTTTATGAACTTAATGAGGTAACCATCATCGATGGTTCACTCAATTCATGCATCAGATCATTTCACATAACATATAATCACATTATTGCACATTTGACCACGTTTCGCATTTTCACTTAAGCATAAGCAAATCTTGCATTTAAATCAATCAACATACTTAAACAAATGCATATGTAATGCTCATGAGACTTTTTCCAATTGTTACGTTGTTGTGACCTAGTGCCTGAACTGTCCGATATCCATTTTGGATACTAGGCTCATTAATAACTGTCCCTTATTAGATAAGGATACAGGGCTCATTACCCGTTAAGCCTGAGGCTCTGAAACATTGGTCAGCTCGAGGCTCATTTTCACTCGTTGAGCTTTAACCTCTGATCGTTGACTACTCTAGTCACAACTTCCATTATCTGATTATGCATTCATAAATGGAAGGCATGCAAAACAATCAATCACATTATAAAGCATATAGGTCTTCACATTCACATACAAGTAGCACTTCAATATCTCAATCCTCATTCACATTCATCAGACCTTCTGTCCGGAATCCTTAATCAAACACATTCATTTCACATTCATTTATCATTCACAGCATAACTTAACCAAACAATAATTGAGAGAAACCATGTAGGTTACTCACAAGTTGTTTCCGAAGTTAATGCCTGGAAGATTCGGCAACGTCTAGAATTTGATGTTCCAATTCTTCCTCTATAATAAATAACATACATATATATCACAATTTGCACAATTATGCATGTTTGTTAATGCACATATATATAAAATGAATTATGTACAATGCATGTTCATGACAATCCCGAGTATCCTTCTGTCAAGGTTATCACAAAAACAATCAAATATCGAAACTCACTTAATTAGCATTTGTTCATGGGGTTTATACCTCAACAACCATTTGAATCCAATTTCATACCCTAATGAGCCATTTCAGATTTTTCTCCAAACTCTGACTTTCGAGTCTAATATTCACGTTAAATCAGAGAGTGCAATTGATATAATTTGGTCATACCCTCTTCTAGGAAAGTGTTCCTCAATCATACAGAACCTATCTCAGGATAATTGGCATAACTCTCTCTATGGATGTCGGATTAAGATAAACTTAAGAGGACTTCGAGATCTACCAATTTCATGAAGACCTTGAAAACAAATTCTATCGTCTGAAGGGTTAAAAACGGACTAGACGATAGTATAGACAATAGTGTACAGAAGAAGAAGTTTTGGTCATATAAACAAAAAGTAGACGAAACAGAAGGCAGACGAAGCAGAAAGCAGACGAATGCAAAAGTAGATGAATGGCAAAGCAGACGAAGCAATAAGGCAGACGAATGCAAAAGCAGACGAATGCCAAAGCAGATGAAGTAATAAGATAGACGAAATTCGTCAGAAGGTAGATGAAATAAAAAAAGAAAGACGAAGCGAATCACAGACAGAAGCAAAGTCAAACACAAATGGAAGAAAAGTCAAACACAAATGGAAGCAAAGTCAAACATAGACGAAAGCAAAGTCAATCACAGATGATGCATCTATACAGACGATAGACGAATACAAAAACACAGACGATAGGTGGTCAACTTAAGACGAAGGAAAGTAAACCACAGATGATGCGTCTATACAAACGATAAATGAATACAAAAACATAGACGATAGGTGGTCAACTTAAGACGAAGAAAGTCAACCACAGACGATGTGTCTATACAGACGATAGACGAATACAATAAGCAGACGATTGAGATGGTCAACTTAAGACGAAGAAAATCAACCACAGACGATGCGCCTATACAGACGATAGATGAGTACAATAAGCAAACGATTGAGATAGTCAACTTAAGACGAAGAAAGTAAACCCTAGACAATGCGTCTATACAGTTGACAAACACACAAACGATAGGTGATCAACTTAAGACGAAGGAAAGTCAACCATAAACGATGCGTCTATACTTCTCAACTCAAAAATCCTTTTTGTTGAACATCTCTAAGTCTTCATCAACTCTCGTATAGACACCTATGTTTTCATACATGCTTAGTGAGGAAACAAAGCATATCACCTTTCCATATCTAACTCTCTACACCAATCCTATACATCATTTCATTGCTATTTCAACTCCAAGAACCATTTCCATAACACCTGATCACTAATAATCCATCAAAACCCAAATAACACCATCTCCCCAACTTTTCATCCCCTTAACACAGTGCTCAAGAATATAAATATATGTAAATGCTATGATCATGCACTGAAAATAAATTCATCAACTTTATTTCAAATGTAACAAACCAGATCACTCGCTACCAGATATTTTCCGCCTTGGGCCTTGGCCTCTCGAGCCTCATGCCCTCACGGTTTTGTTTTTCCATGGGCCTTCCCAAGAGGTCACCCATCCTGGTACTGCTCTCACCCAAGCACGTTTAACCTCGGAGTTCAGATGGAATCCGGTGCGTTAGGCCATGGAAAACGCGTCTGCAAGGGAGAGGTTTCCACATCCTTATAACGCATGTTTCGTTCTCCTCTCCAGCCGATATGGGATACCCCTAAGTATATGTAACATCCCATCACCGACGGGAAGGGTAAGATGGTAATTTGGAATGAGAGGATTATTTAAAATTGTTTGGCTATGTTCATGCATTCATATATGCAAGTGAATAGTGAATTTTACACATGTAATAATTGTACATGCATTCATGACATTTCCCGGTATGCTTGCTAATAAATGAAATTGTTATGAAAAATATGATTTTAGTACTTGAAAATTGAATTGGAGTGTGTCTTTGTGAGTTTTGTATTTTTGGAGAATTTTAGAAATTTTTCTGGAAAATTTCG
>JAOSBO010033356.1:0-11361 GCA_027563915.1 Erythroxylum rotundifolium | reverse complement strand
TCCTACTAACTCCTTCACTTTATTTTAATTCTTTCTTTTAATTCATACCACCATATAAAATTCAAAATATACCATATCGGACTCTAAAAATTCCTAATTCATAAATTCTAATTTATTTTTATGCTTGATAATTTAATAAAATAAAGAAAATAGAAATAAAAATTTTAAATCCTAAAAACAGGATCCAACATTATAACTATATTCAGCCCAAGGAAGACACTTTTTCCATCTTCGGGGTTGATCACTTGTAGAGCATCGAAGATACTGTTCCAAAACCTTGTTTACCACCTTTGTTTATCCATCACTTTGGGGATGATAACTGGATCCTATGCACAACTTCATTCCCTAAAGCTCAAACAATTTTTTTCCAAAAATTACTCATAAAAATCTTGTCTCAATCACTTAAAATGCTTGTAGGAATTCCATGTAATTTAACATAAAATTCCACAAAAGCCTTGGCCACTGTTAACGCAGTCATTGGATGCCGAAGTGAATCGAATCCTCCCAAGTTGGGCAGGCCCTCAACGAAATCCATTGAAATCTCACTTCAAATTTGATCAGGTACCGACAGTGGTTGTAATGAGCCAACGGGAAGGAGATGCTCGATTTTGTTATGTTGGCATATATCACAATTACGGATGTAGTCCTGGACTGATTTCCTCATGCCATCCCAATAGAAATCCGAAAGAACACGGGACAAAGTTTTGTGAAACCCGAAATGGCCTCCTACTTGAGAGTCATCTAATTCAGATAGCATAATGGTAATCCAAGGAGAAAAGGGATTCAAAGCTACCTTGTCATCAAGAAACCAAACTCCATTCCATTTCTGTGCATTGGATTGAGTCTCAAACTTTCAATAATACTTATCGCTCTGTACCTCTCTTTGAAGTTGCTACCACCACTGTGCCTCTGGTTTTGAAATGGCAATAAACATTATTTCTGCCATTCGTGACAATGAATCTACCACATTATTCTCAGGTCCTCTCTTGTACTCGATGCGTTAATCGTAACCCATGAATTTAGGAAGCCATCAGGCTTGAGCTGAGGTGGTGATCCGTTGCTCTAAAAGATATCTTAAACTTTGATGGTCAGTGTGCACCACGAAGGAATTCCCTAGCAAATACAGATGCCACTTTTGAACCGATTTGACTAAGGCGAGCATTTCCTTCTCATAAGTAGACATGTTCAAGGCGGTACCTTTAATTCCTTCACTAAAATAAGCAATGGGTTGCCTATTTTGCATCAATACAATTCTGACTCCTCGCCCACTAGCGTCGCATTCAATTTCAAATGGCTGCAAAAATCAGGAAGTCTCAAGATGGGTGCTCAAGTCATTACGTGTTTGAAAAGCTGGAATGCGTCTTCGGCCTCATCATTCTAACGAAAACCATCCTTGGACGTTAATCTGATTAGAGGTGTGGCTATGGCTCTATAATTCTAGATAAATTTGCGGTAATAACTGGTGAGGCCCAGGAACCCACGCACGGCCTGAATAGATGTTGACCACGGCCACTCGACCACTACTTGTATTTTTTCGGGATCTGGTTCCACTCCATGCTTTGAAATAATATGACCCAGGTACTCAATTCTTGTGACCCAAAGATACATGTTTCCATATTGGCCCTCAGTTGGTGCCGTTTTAGAACAGTCAAGATAGCTTGCAAATGATGCTGATGCTCTTCCCAAGATTACAAGTAAATTAGTATATCATCAAAGAATACTAATACCAACTTTCGATGGAAAGGTCTGAATATTTCATTCATGACACTTTGGAAAGTTACAGGTGCATTAGTAAGCTCGAAGGGCATAATCACAAATTCATAGTGACCCTCGTGCATCTTGAATGCCATCTTGTGGATGTTAGGCTCATGGACACGAATTTGGTGGTATCCGGAGGTCAGGTTGACCTTGGAAAAATATCGTGCTTTGTATAACTCATCCATGAGTTCGTCTATAACCGGAATGGGGAATTTATCCTTGACAGTGTTTGCGTTGAGAGCTCTATAGTCCACGTAAAATCTCCACTCGCCGTTGGCTTTCTTCACAAGTAGAACAGGTGATGAGTATGGACTTGTACTATGCCGAGCTAATACCCAGTAGGAGTGGAATTTTATGGTCATGTGATCTCTTGGGGGGTAATTCCATAATAGCTTGAAAGACCTCTATATGATCACGTAAAATATTTTCAATATCTGAATGGATAGTTGACTAAACCGAAGCTCCAAAATTTGTGGAGATTAGTTGAATAAAAAATCCCATTCCAAGAGTCTTAGTAGATCCTAACTGCTGAGCTTCCTTAACTGATAAGGCTTCCAATTCTCCTTTTTTCATTCCTGTAAAATTGTAACGAACCCCATTCAAGGTGAATGAAATGGTCAACTTCCTATAATTAGTCTCAATGGGCCCTAGAGTTACCAACCAGTGTACTCCCAAAACTATAGGACACGCTGCATTCGGAAGAACAATAAAATCAGCTTCGACTGGGCACTCCTGAATATCCATTCAAATTCCATGATAGACCCCAAGGCAATTCACCCTATCCTGATTGGCAATGATTATGTGAAATTTCTTACTCGAGTCTAGAGGAAATCCGAACCGAGACGCGACCCCTTGTTCAATGAAGTTATGGGTGCTGCCCCCATTAATCAATACCTCTAATTCTTTGTTTCGAATCATCCTAGGAACTTGTAGAGTTTGGGGGTGTTGAGTTTCAGTAATTGCATGGAAAGAAAGCTCAGGCACCTCAAGTCCTTCGTTTGTTCCCTTCTCTTCATCAATCGTAGGAGTTTGCCCTTCGTCTTCAATCATGAACAATTGAGGTTGTGTGCATCGGTGTCCCGGAATAAATTTCTCATCGCAGTAGAAGCATAACCCTTTATCCCTGCTTTTCTGGGATTCTTGAGGGGTAAGACGCCTTGTTGGAGTATTTACTCGTGTTGGAGGTGGTCCCAGAACCTCAGGTCCCATTGAAGTAGGTTATACATTCGTGATCGGGTTTCCTCCCGCCGGTCTCATGCTAGTTGGTTTGGGCCGTGAAAATTTTCCTCTTTTATTTTACGCACCATTCTTATCTTCAATTACCCAAGCAACTCCAATCGCGTCGGCCAATCATCTTGGTTTTTAAAGCTTCACATCATATCTAATTTCATCTTTTAGGCCGGCAATGAAGGTGCCAATAAGGTAAGATTCAGGCACATCATCTACACAATTAGTTAGCCTCTCAAAAGCTTCCTAATAAGCTTTTACTGAAGATGTTTGCCTTAGCCGCGACAACTGCTCAACTAGATCATCATATATGGTTAGTCCGAAATGTTGAAGAAGAGCTTTCGTGAAAGTAGTCCAGGAGAAGGGTCCACGAACCTTCATGTAATACCTGTACCATTGCAACGTGTAGCTCTCCAAATGGAAGGAAGCAAGGCGCATCTGTTGTTCTGGGGGCACTTCATAAAATTCAAAGTATTGCTCTATTAAAAAAATCCACCCCTCGAGATCAGTTTCGTCAAATTTTGCAAAGGACAGTTTCAAATTGGTCTTACTTGTCCCTCTATGCACAGAAAATCCATCCCCATAATTCAAAGGATTATCCTCCATGAAGTGTTGTGGAGAGCTTGTAGATGCCTTAAAGCTTTGGAACTCACTCACGAGGTGGTTCAAGGCAGCATCAATCTTGTTATAGCTGGCGGTGACTTTGGCAAAAACAGCTTCCTGCCTAGCAATCGCAACATCTTGTCTTGAAACGGTTTCAGACAACTCCTTTTGGAAGTCAGCGTTTGCCTTAGCTCTTGTCTAACATGATCGTACGCTCTGATACCAAATTGATATGTCCTAGTTGTCTTAGGATTCTTTTCTCACGATAGATTTATATTTGGAAACAGATTAACTATATTTTGTGAGAGAGAGAAGAAAGGGATAGGAGATCTGATAATTTCAACCGTGATGATTTTTTATTCAATAACTAGCTATTTAAATAGCATCAGAACAAGGAAATTAAAATAACAATTTTCCCAATCTTGTGGACCACTCTACTCTACATAACTGGAAAATAATAAACAACTTACTCAAATAACTCCTAATAACACTCTAACTCCTAAAACCTGTTCTTAAGCAACTAAACCACTAACAAATCAACCATCACGCAAACTCATGCCAACCTCTTCGACCCACACTCTCTGCCTTTCGTATCTTGCTCTCCAAGCCTCCAAGCTAATGTCACATGTGCTGGGAATGAGTGACCACGCATACGTAATGTTGTTGAGCAGTTGGGCTCGTGATAGGTAGAGTATCGTGCACTGGTGATTGTGCGTTTGGTGGAAACATTGCCCAAAACCAATTTTCAACATAAGGAATAAATGGTTGATCATCAAGGGAAAGAGATACATCATGGTTAGTGAAGGGGAAGGAATTTGCAACGCCTTAAAAAAACTAAAAACAAAAGCTCGATTTCATGAATATTATTTTTAGGCTGTGAATAGTGTATCCTGAGGTGAATAGTGACACTTACGACTCAAATTGTACTTTATTTTATTTGACATCAGATAGTATTATTCAAGGACAACTTGAGGATTTAATTTGAGGTCAAAAAAAGTTTATTTTGAGGGTTTGACCAAGAGTTGACCAGTACTTAAAGTTTGACTCGAGAAATGGTGAAAGTCAAACTCGAAAAATATTAATGGAAAATAAATGATATCAATTAAGTTCCTTATGTGGGGTTGATATTTTTCTTATGGGTATTTTTATTGAGAAGAAGAAGAAAAGAATGAATTGAAAGTTAAAGATAATTTTGGATCTTACAAAAAGAAATGAAAATTTTTATATTAAGAGACTGCATGGCATTTTGTCACCTATCCACTCTCTTCTTCAGAGTTTTGCCGAGAACAACCTGTCTTCTTTTTCTCCCTTTTATTTCGTTTTCTTCTACTTTCAAGCCAACTTTTTTTATCCTTAACCCCCAATTCAACTTAAACACTAAATCATCAACCTAGGATCACTAAACTCACCACATCAACAAAAAGTTTAGGAAAAGATAAAGAAAAAAATATATGAGTGCTTTTGATGAATAGTACCTAAAAATTAATAAGGTAAGTTAATGGAGTCTTATTGTTTTTAGTGCATTAATGAATAAAATGCATGAAATTGAATTTGTTATCCCTTGCTGCTAGAGTTACTCTCATTGTTTCAGTGTTGAATAGCATGCATGTTCATTGGGTTACTCATGTGGTAATTCCTAAGCGGGTATTAAGGACATGGAGAGGATAATAAAATCCTTCTTATGAACTGGTAAGCATGTTGATCACCTCAAGTAAACCTAAATATTCTGAATTTTTACCCTTGCTGGATAAACTTAAAGCTAGAATCAATGTTTGGCATAATCGGTTTTTATCCCTTGCTACTAGAGTTACTCTCATTGTTTCAGTGTTGAATAGCATGCATATTCATTGGGCTGCTCATGTGGTAATTCCTAAGTGGGTTATTGATGACATGGAGAGGATAATAAAATCCTTCTTATGGACTGGTAAGCATGATAGTTGCAAAGGAGCAAAAATCAAATGGAGTGATATTGTAGTGCCTAAAAGACATGGGGCTTTGGGAATCATTTTGATCAAGCAAATGCAAAGAGTCTTACTTATGAAGAGAATATGGCGATTATTCATGGATAAAGAAGCGATGTGGGTCAAATGGGTTCAAATATATAGTTTACAGGGGCAAAGCTTTTGGCAACTTCAATTGAGGTATGATCACTCTTGGATTTTTAAAATTTTGTTGCAATTATAAGACATGATTTATCCTTTCACTAAAAGTCGGGTGGGGAATGGAGAGGACACAAATTTCTAGTTTGATAATTGGAATGAATCTAGTCCATTATGGTGTTGAAATGATTTACTTGTTTTTAGAAACCGAATCCCTAAGGTAGCTACGGTTGCATGGATAAGTAGGGAGAGGACATGACTGTTGAAATGTAGATATGGACACTTACTTGCTCAATATGTGGGTGGAATACACTTTCGTAATCAACAGGATAGATGGATGTGGATGGCCAATAATGGAGGGGACAACCCCATCGGCACATGGGATAGTGAGGGGGCTACATGATGTAGTACCATGAGCTAATTTGGTAGGGAAACAAGTACTAAACTCTAAATTTGCTATTTTTTTGTGGCTTTCTATTAAAAATAGGGTGAGCACCAAGAACCGATGGTTTGACAGTTATGATCCCATCTGTGTGTTCTGTAAACAGAAAAATGAAAGTCGTAATCACTTGTTTTTTTTCTGTCCTTGTACTAAAGTGATGTGGAGTAGAATCTTGCAGTTATTAGAGGTTCAAACTTCTTCCTATGAGTGGGCGGAAGTTTTGCATGAGGTTATACGGATATCTAAACCTGGGTTGAGAAATGGTCTTATCATCCGGACATCATTCCAGATGGTGATATACTACATATGGAGGGAAAGGAGCCGTCGGCTTTATCAAGATGCGGAGCAGCACAGGAATGAGCTTATAGTTACAATTGTCAATCTGATCAGAGAGTTATTCATAGCCAAAGGAAAACTTGACACTATTAGTCAGGAACTCAGAACGAAGTGGTTATTTTATGGTGTAATGTGGTTTTTGGATATATGTTTATAATAGTATAGTATTGCTGTCATAATTTTGTTTTTATCCTTGTAATAGGATTGTATATAGTTTTCCATTTTTGGTAATATATTTCTTTTAAAATTTCAAAAAACGATATAATGCGAGATCTTTAAAAACCCCTTTATGTCATAGGTACATACTTAATCAACATGGTTATGTATTAGATATGCCACGTTTATACAATATAACTTCGAGTTTTCAACGGAGGAAAACCTAGTTCCGAATTAATTTTATAAGTGAGAATAACAAGTTCGTAATGTTTTCAAAATCTAAAAGTTAATCTTTTAAAAATAATTAAGGTTGAAAAGGTTTAATGGATATTAAATTTTTATAAAATCACTTAAAGATTTAATAAAATTAAAAATTTTAAAAAATGATTGAAAAAAATTTTATCCACCAAATTTAAAATTTAATTAAAAAAGCTTTATTAAATGAGAATTAATCTTAAAGTAAAGATTAATTATTTTTATAAAAATTAATTAATTAATTAATTTTTAATAGTAAAAAATATTAAATTAAATCAAATCCTAAGTTTAAAAATTAATTGATTTACAATTCTCATTTATTTTAATATTAGCCTGTATTTCAGATTGAGAGGGTAATGATTTTGATGCTTTTAGGCGACAACTCGATAAGGTGTACGCTTGCTAAGTCAATATTTGTACCTAACTCAAAAAGAATTTGGGACGTGTACCAATTAAAATATCTCATCTTTAAGACCAAAGCTAGTGATTGTTTGGTGTTTGAATCCCATTGCTCAATTTTTATATTTCCGACTTTTAAAGCTATTGGAATAAATTATAAAATAATCACGTAAAATTGACAAATAAATTTATATTTTGAAACCTCACATAAAATAAATAAAGTATAAGCCTGTGGACCTTATGCATTATTTTTTATTTGTACATGCGTATCACTTAAGAAGTAAGATATTAAGAACTACAAAGACGTGGCATTTCGCAATGGAGTAAGTCACTCTAGGAAAAAATAGTTTATCGAGTAAGAGTAGTTAGGGATTAGTTTAATAGGTGAGATAGGTAATTGATTGCGCATTAACTAGCATGAGGTTGGAACTAGTTAACAGACTAGTCCAATATTGCTGCTCTTAATCAACATGTGACATCAGCATATATTTGTTTGATTTTGTTAATGGTATTAGATTATTCTTGTCCATATTACAATTATGACTAATAATGAGGGAGGGTTGCTATCGGGTGATTAATCAGTAAGGAAATAAAATAGTTAATTCTTTGATTTTGACTTCGGTCCAATAGAGGCCAGGCTCCTTTCCATGTTTATATATAAATATATATACATTAAACTAATCCCTAACTGCCCTTACTCGATAAACTATTTTTTCTCAGAGTGACGAGACTCTGTTGCGAAATGCCACGTCTTTGTAGTTCTTGAATATATTATTTCTTATGTGATACGGATATGCCAATAAAAAATAATGCATAAGGTCCATATATATATTAAAATATATCACGTGAATCATGATGTTATGCATCTCCCCTATATGTATAGCAGATATTGCCTACATGAAATTCTCAGTTATCAAACTGGTGTTCTAGTTTTGTGCGGGTTAATTTTGTACACATATTTATATAAATATGAGGATTGGATTAACTAGCATAACGTTGAAGCTAGTTAACGGAAAAAAAAGATCTAGTTCCTATATTGCCACTTTTAATCAACATATGCAATGCAAGCCCTAGGCCAGGGCAGGCAAGGCACCTACCTAGGGCCCACTTTCAATGCATTTGAGTAGCATTTTTTTATTTAGAAGGGAAGTAAATCTTTGATTGCCGAAGAAGAAAAAGTTAACGTTAACTAGCAAATAACTTCTTTATTAGCTATATTATCGAAAAAGTTAGCGTTAACTTTTAATCTTAGAAGCTAAATTTCTTTTTTTATTAACTATACAACTTTAACTTGTTATATTTATAAATACTTTTGAAACATTTGAGTGTATTTTTTATATTCTAATTTTTTATTTTCACTAAAATATATATGAATATAAGATATTTCAACTCAAAATTTGGTAGTAAAAAAATTTAACGATTATGTCTTCTGAATTCTAAGTGATAATTTAAAAGTAAAATTTCTGATTTTTTATTTATTTTTACTTATTAAATATTTGAACATTTTATAATTAATTTGTAATTTGTTATTAACGTGGACATTATATTAGCATTTTGAATTAAAACATAATATTAAATGATATTGTGATTATTTCTTTTTCTCTTTTTTTATTTTTAAATTACTTATTATTTACAAAATATAATTAAAAATTAATAAATAATTTAATTTTTGAAATTGTAATTTCATTATACTTTGTCACATGTAATAAATTGGATTTGTGTTCTTATAGAGTTTCACATAATTTTAGTTATAATATGACTAAATCAAATAATTTAAGTTATTCAATTCAAAGACTACATAAATGGTTTCATTTATTATAAAAATTTGTATAATTCTATTAAACATGTTGTGACAATTAAATAATAATAAAAATTATTTGATAATTAAATAAGACCGTAAATAGTTGGATGTGTGTGATTGATTTTTTATAAGTAGGTTGGTAGCATTAGATTACTACATTTACCATTATGTTAATTCCTATAAAAGAAAATTTTTTATTAAAAAATCACTAATGTTAATGAAATTCAAAACTTACTAAAAATATTTTATTTAATAATTTAAACCTTTATCATAATATTTTTAAAATATCATTAACTAATATTATGATCATTTAATATTTTGTTAGGTATGTAGACATATAAATTAGGTCAATTAAATATGAATATTAAATTTTAATAATAAAAATATCCTTTAAAATTTACATATTTATATATTGTCAATTTATTTGTGCCTTTTTTTTTCCTTCAGGGCTATAAATTATTAAAAACGCCCCTCAACGTGTGACATCAGCTATAAATTATTAAAAACGCCCCTCAACGTGTGACATCAGCATATATAGACATATATAATATCGCGGTCTCTTTCAAGCTTATGCATGTTGGAGGGTGATTTGTTTGTTCTTACGCTACTTATATTTGTTTGATTTTATTAATGGTATTAGGTTATTCTTGTCCATATTACAATTATGACTAATAATGAGACAGGGTTGCTATCGGGGGATTAATCAGTAAGGAACTAAACTAGCTATAGTGTTAATTCTTTGATTTTACGTGTCAATAATAGGTTATTTCGAAAAGTTATTACAAATAAGAAATTAAATTAAATGAATTAATACTTTTCATAAAAGATTTTAAACATCTTTATTTATATTATGTGTTTTAAATAATATTTTGTTATTTTAAATTAAATAATAAAATTTATATGATTATTTTTATACAATCTTAATATTTTCAATAAATTTAATTAAAATTGTTTTTAATAAAATTTTAAATAATCCGAACATATTTAGTATAAAAAGATATCAATAATTAATACTATGCAGATCGTCGGCTCGTGTATGTCATCTTATGGTTTTGTACGAGCGTCAGCATCTTTGCTTACTCGTCAAGTCTTCTGTAGTTGCTTATTTCATTCATTTGTCACAGAAAAAGAATGGTTCTAGCACAACCAGACGAAGCTTATTAAAACCTTAAAATTTTTAAAAAATAAGTATTTAATCCAAATAAAAATGATATCTCCGTGGTTTTTGTTTTTGTCGACCATTTTTTTTAAAATAAAATGTTTAGGACTTATGATGTTTCTCTATAAGATATTAAATACTCATTTTAGATAATTTGAGGCATTTTTATGGTGAAGCTTTTTTCATGGTTTAAAACAAAAAAGTATAAGACAGTGGACCTAATCCATTATTTTTATTTGGTATATTAAGACAGTGGACCTAATGCATTATTTTTATTTGGTATCATTAAAAGTAAGATATTAAAAACTACAAAACGTGGCCTTTTGGCAATGGAATCAAGTCACTATAAGAAAAAAATAGCTTATCGAGTAACGGTGGTTAGGGATTAGTTTAATAGGTAAGATGGGCAATATCATGATTCACGTGAAGAGAAGAATTATCAAATTAAAGTTCTAAATATCTTTATTTCTAAAGTTAATCACATCACCTGAAGCTCTTCTAGAAAGAAGTTATAAATATCCGAAATCCTACTATCTCCTGTGGGAATGATATTCGTATTTTTTAGCTATTTCGCTATCTAATAGGAAGTAAGACATAATTTGATATACACTTGCTAATATAGTGATGATCCTTTAAATATATAAGGACTAAAAGATACAACATTTTAACGGTATATACAACTCGGGCTACCTTTGACCACACGGACACCCCTTGTCAGAGGCCCGCAGAGAATACTAGTTATAATGCTTTAGAATAGATCATTCATTATAGATCACGGATAAACAAAGTAAGGCTGTAGTGTAAATTCTAAATATGCTGGCCGAGACACAAGCCCTTTCTTTCTGTGGGCACCAAATTTCATGATTGTTTGACTTACTAAACACAGGTTATTCACCAACAAGTTGATACAGTTTCTGTAGAAATTAAAAAATTGTACAAATCTTACAAAGCTCAAATGACCTAATTTAATATGACTCTTCGACCAGGGATGAAGCCAGGAATTTAAAATAGGAGGGCCTAAACAAATTATAGATTTCACAAAAAAATTCATATCAAAACTAAATAAAAAATAAAGTTTTATTAAGAATATAAAATAGTTAAAATTACAATGATCCTCGCCTACTTT
>JAOSBO010033341.1:0-11362 GCA_027563915.1 Erythroxylum rotundifolium | reverse complement strand
TTTAGATGTCTAAGTGCTCGTAATTGTTCTTCTGCACAGGTGATATTTCTATGTTGAATAAAATCTTTTCCAATGAACTCTTTATATATTTCAATTGCTATTGCATGGAATGTTGTACTATCATTTATTGAATCTTTATAATGAGAGGTATTTTTTAACGTGTCTTCATTATCTAACAAGAATTTTTGTACTACTCCACTAGTTTTATATACAATAAAATTCCATAGAGCATGTTTATTTATAATATCTCCAAATGGTTTTTCAATTTGTAATAGTAACTGTATTTTATTGGTCCAATTAATAATTACTTCTTCGGGATTAATTACACAGTCTAAATTTAAAGTATGTTCAGCGTTAGTAGTTATAAGTTTTGGTGTATATTCTATTGGATACTTTCGAATTTTTGATCCTTTTTTATAATATCCTTGTCTATTTAAATAATCATCAGTAGTCCATTGCCAATTATATGAATCATGATCTTGATTGTCTTTTTTACATTTATCTCCGCTTATATGTTCTCGTGTTATAGTTTCTTGTTTTGGAATATCTTTATCTTTATTCTTATTACTACTTTCAGGAGGTGGTTCATGAGTTTCGGCAAAAATTTCATCATCGGAATCATAAGTATGTATGATTTCATCATTTTCAGTAATTTGATTAATCTGATTAGAGCGAAGAGAAAATTTTTGCATTAATTGCGTAATTTCTTCTAACTGATTTTGAATATTTTGTTCAACTATTTCTAAAGATTCTATAGGAGGTGAACTAATTATATCGGAGTTTTCCATGGTCTAATTATAGTTAGTGGTAGTAGTCGTAGTAGTAGTAGTGGTAGTAGTAGTAGTGGTAGTTGTAGTAGTGGTAGTGGTAGTAGTGGTAGGAGTAGTAGTAGTAGTAGCAGTAGCAGTAGTAGCAGTAGTACTAGTAGCAAGAGTAGCAGTAGTAGTAGTAGTAGTAGGAGCAGCAGCAGCAGCAGGAGGAGTAGTAGGAGTAGGAGCAGCAGCAGTAGTAGTAGTAGTAGTAGTAGTGGTGGTGGTAGTAGTAGTAGTAGTAGTAGGTAGTAGTAGTAGGTGGTAGTAGTAGTAGTAGTAGTAGTAGTAGTAGTAGTAGTAGTGGTGGTGGTGGTAGGAGTAGCAGTAGCAGTAGCAGTAGCAGGAGCAGCAGTAGCAGTAGTAGCAGTAGTAGTAGCAGTAGTAGTAGTAGCAGGAGTAGTAGTAGTAGTAGGAGCAGTAGTAGCAGCAGCAGCAGGAGTAGTAGTAGTAGTAGTAGTAGTAGTAGTAGTAGTGGTGGTGGTGGTGGTGGTAGTAGTAGTGGTAGTAGTAGTAGGTAGTAGTTATTATTTATTATAATAATAATAAAGGATATTTCGGTCTTTTTTATAGTTATTCCTTTGTCATTCCAAGTTTATATTTTTAAACTAAACATTGACATAGAAATTCCTTATCTATTCCATTCCTTGAACCAAACAAAGTAATATTCATTCTATTTTATTCCTCATCTTTTTTATTCCTAAGAATAACTATTCTATTCCTAATCTATTCTATTCCTTGAACCAAACAGCCCATAAGTGTTTCCCCACTAAGCTTTCAAGCCTAACACGGGTGTTAATCCGTGTAGGTCCAAGTCAAACGACTGAGGTATAGGAAACATTTGTAGGGATCAAGGCCAATAGATAGAAGAAAAAGTGCTTTTGGAATGCGTTTTTAGTTAACTATGATTGTACATGTAATGGTTAAAGGAAATTGTTTATTTTCTTTTGGATTACCATGTAAATGTAAAAATGTTTTACTATTGTTAAATGACAATGTTAAGCATCGGGGAGTTTTGTAATGTGCATATATATAGCATTAAACCAAAATCCATGTCGTGAATGTACGCATAGGAAATTGGTTGTCTTATATGTAGATGGTTATAGGTTCTATATAGGGTTTTTGCAATCATAGTGCCCTATAGATGGTAAAGATAAAATCTCCCATCAAAAGGGACTCTAGAAGGTTCGAATTATGATGAAGTAGATACCAAATGCATGGTCGACCAATGTAAGGATTCTTGTCTTGGCAAATATGTTTCTTCTTCTTCTTCTTCTTCTCGTTCTTATAATATTTGATCTTCCTATTTAGGGTACAATCATCGAGGGATTCCTTTTATCCCTTGCTGTCATAATGGCCTAAGTATGAAGTCTTTATCTAGAGGTATGCATCTTCTTTTTCACGATCCTTATGTTCATCACATAGTTGGAGTTTGCATCTGTGTTAATAGCTTGAGTTTCACCTCTTCGATCTCTTTTATACAGCCTTCAGTTCATAATCAATGAGATGATGCTTCCAGTTATCTAATAGAACAACTTACACATAACAGTCTGGGAGTACATCTTGCAACATTCCAGTTATCTAATGGAACAATTTACATATAGTAGCTTGGGAGTACATCTTTCAACATGTAACTGCTTAATCCTTTTTCCTTATACATTTTGGTACTGCATGTTTTAGGGTTAACATAGATGCAATCCTCTAACAATACGCTCACTACAATAAGGTAGTTCTTTAGAGAGAAAAATCAATTCTCTATTCCTCATGATTAGAGAATTCATCACTTCTTGATTTGAATGCATTCTGCCTTTGAAGATTCTCAAATTCTTCTCTTTTCATATCTCCTCAATACTAGAAGCAAGTGAAATTATGTATATTGGTCTATCCCCTTTTGGGTCTGTCTTCGGGCCTCTTAAATTTGATAATATAGCAGTATGCACTATTGTATCCCATCTCAAATGACACTTCTATTTAATTCTTTTCCATATGCTCTCTATAAAAGGGAATTGAAAAAAAAGGTGGTCTCTAGTGTCACTTTCATTCCTGCATAAAACACGTGTGTTATCCAGATTTAGAAAATGTAGTATGTCTATGGTGGCCATTTTGCTCAATATTGCCAACAACAGTAAGCAAGAGGGGTTAGATCTTAAGGATTTATACCAATTACAGGGTGCCAATCAACAGGGTTTGGTTGTCCCTGGGTTAGCCATTCCATATATGCCTTGTTAGAAAGGGAGTTAGGGGGTTGGTTTAATCGAGAGTATTTGTCCTTAGTCCTATAATTCATGGAATAATTAGGGACAATATGAATCACCTGGTATAGAAAATATGTCCACGTGTTGTTAGTAATTACTATATAAACTTTAGCATTAAGTGGAAGATGAATCCAACGTTGGACTAATTTAGGAAATCAAATTAATGGACCATGGCCCATCTAATTATCAAACCAAAAGTGTGCTTTTTTTTCCATTACCCACTCTACAATTTACATCTAGCTCTATAATTTCTTTGAGCCTTTTCAAATTGTTGATGAAAAAAGATCGAGAGTCTTTAGGGGATGGACTATATACCATAATGATTTTCCTTTTAGTGTATATGTGTGAAGCAGTTGGTCTATAATGAATCTTTATTACACATAAAATGCTAGAAGGGACCATAATGAATTTCCTTTTAGTGTATATGTGTGAAGTAGTTGGTCCAGAATGAATCTTTATTACACATAAAATGCTAGAACCTTTTTTGCATTAATACCTTGTTGGTAGTGGCAATATGGATTATCCCTAGGCCCCTTTCCTTTGTGGACTTGCAAACCCCATACCATCTAACTTTTATTAACGTTCTTTTAGAGTTATGCTTTTCCCATAAGAACTGCCTAAATAAAGTTTCAATTTGCTTGACTACTACTTTTACTAGAAACATACTAACAGACTAATAAACTTGTAAGGAATTCAGCACTGATTTAATCTGCTGAAATCTTCCCTCAAATGATAAGAACCTATTTGTCCAAAGGTTTAATCTCTATTATATTTTTTCCACCAAAGGGTAACATTTGAAGAAATTAATCCTTTTTGTAGTGATAGGTACTCTTAGATAAGATAAAGGACATTGTTTCCTTTCTATCAAAGATATTGCAACTATCTTAGCTTATAATTCATCTACATTATTAGACATAACAAAATGACCTTTTTCTAGGTTGATTTGTACATCTGACATTTCTCCATATTGCTTTAGAGAGGACATCGAAATCTTAATAGCAGGTGGATGTGCCTTGCAAAAGAGTAAAATAAAGATTAATTAGAGATACCTTCTTATATTTGTTATGAAACTTGCATCCCTTTTTCTTCACCACATTATCCTTTAATAATAGAATTAGAACCTCTACACAAAGGATGAAAAAATAGGGAGACATAGGATCACCTGTCAAAACCCTTGCTTCTTTGAATAATCTAGTTAGTACACCATTCACTAGCATTGAATAGGAAGAGGTGGTTATACATGTCTCTATCCATTTAATGAATATAGAAGTGAATCGAATCACCTTCATCACCATAAGAATAAACCTCCATTCTATATGGTCAAAAGCGTCCTTGACGTCAATTTTAAAAGCATAATTTGGCAGAGAATTCCTCTTTTTGTTCCCCTTAATGAGCTCCTGAACAATGGATATGTTTTTCCCTATCATCCTTCCTTGCATAATTGCATTTTGATTATTACTAACCAAGATCCCTAAAACTGCCTCAAGCCTATTTGTTATAATTTTAGAGATCACTTTATAAAGAAAATTAGAACAAGCAATAGGCCTAAACTCTTTAAAGGAATTTAAGTTACCTGTCTTAGGAATTAAGCGAAGGAAGGTTTTATTAATCTCCTTTAACAATACACTAGTAGATAAAAATTCATTGACAACTTGTTTAACCATCATTGCAATCTCACCTTAAGCTTTCCGAAAGAAACCCCATTTAGGCTATTAAGACCTAGAACTTTATTAGGATTCATTTGGGGGATAACTTCTTCAATCTTTGCATCTTGGATAGGCTTGACTAAATTAAGAGCCTTTTCTTTAGATAACTTCCTCAAAATGAAACAGTTTAAAAAGTCCAAGGCAACTGAAATCCTATTAGATTGACCATAAAATCTACTAAAATATTTCCCTGCCTCTTCGAAGATTTAATCTTGATGCTTGAATAGCATACCATCTTTAGCTTGGATGAAAGAAATTATATTGTTGTTCATTCTCCCCACTAATGAGTTGAAGAAGAACTTAGAGCATTTATTAGCTTCTTGTAGCCACTTAACCATTACTCTTTGCTTTATCAGACATTCTTGATTCTGAATAACCGAGAGATAGTTGGTTAGTTTCTTTTTCTCCAGTGATAAAAGTTGAGGGTCCCCAAGGTTAATTGAAAGTTGCCCTTGAATTATAGAAAGATCACTCTTAGATCTTTTAATAACTTCAGCATTGGAGCTTTCCTTTGAAGCATTTAGTTTTTTCAATTTATCCTTGATTGCTTTGAGCCTTTGAACTTATATAAAATGTTTAATACCATACACTGCCTTCAACATTCTTGTCTAAAAAACCTCTTGAAAACCTTCCATGTTTGCTAAAAAATTGTTAAATCCTAAGGAAATTTAACATTATGTTTGAGAAACATACCCTCTACCTCAATAGTCGAGTGCTTAAAGAAGAGAGGATCTAAAAAGGAGGCAACACTCATAGAAAACTGAAGTAACCAAATCTGATTAACTAGCACCTGGTCTAATTCCTCATAGACCACTTCCTAGCTTGTTTATTACTCTAATTAAATGTGTGACCCTGATATTTGAGATCAGTTAGGCCCATTGTCATCGCACAATCTTTGAAATCGGATGTGAATTTTCTTAAAAGAGCATTCCCTTTAACTTCAATTCTATACATTGTAGAATTAAAATCTCCACTAATAATCTATGGGCCAACCACTTTATTCTAGAAATCCATCAAACTCTTCCATAGCTCATTCCTTTGTAAAGCATAATTAGAGCCATATATGACGGAGGAGAAACTAGACACATCCTCTACTTTGAAATGCCATTTTATATGCATCACTTGCATTTCCACTTCCAAGATATCTACCTCCACAATTTCTAGATTAAAACCAATAATTATTCTTCCCAAAGTATGCTTCTGGTGATTAGTAACGAATTTCCAAATACTACCTAATTTATTGAGCTTCATAATATCGTCTACTCTAATCTTAGTTTCCAAAAAAGTAATTAAACATGGCTTTTCTTAATAGACAAAATCCCTTAAAGCTAAAAGCTTCTTAGGGTAGTTAATAAATCTAACATTCCATGTAAACCAAGTCATTAAGAAGAAGTAATTGATTTGGAGCTTTTCTTTCTACTCCTACTTGCTCTCTTTGTAACCATAATCTTAAAAGAAGTTTCCGGATCATCTATAAGAGGAGGATTCAAGTGATCCACTTTAGTTTAGTCTGGCAGGGGAGTTTAACTGTCTTAATTTATCTTTCTTTTCCCCATTCTTAGCTAGAGTATCCATTTGAAACTTGGGTTCTGCAAAGAGAGAAGTTACCACCTGTGCATTACTCACTAATTCTATGTTATCCTTTTACACAATCTCTTGATTTGATTCTTTTTTTAGTGCACTCATGACTTGCATGTTCACCCAAACCCATAATCTCCCCTTAGGAACTTCTTACCCGTAGGTATTCACCTATTTCCTTAAGATTTTAGTGATGGCTTCCGTTGATAGGTAACAAACAAAGATCCATTAGATCCCAATCTCATAACCAATATACTTTCTAGCATATTTTGTAATGACTCCATGTTTACACATAGCCTTGCATATCTAACTCTTTTCCTTTATGCAATATTTTAATCCCTACAAAGAGAAATTCTAAGGTAGCTTGCTATCATGCTAAGGCCTTTAGTAGTCTAATATTCAAGTAGGAAATTGTGAAAATGTACCCATAAAAGAACATATTTGTGTTTAATGGGATCGGCTTGGATCCTTGGTTGCCATGACTGTAAAAATAAGGGTTGTTTATAGATATGCTTGGACACTCCTCCCCCACTTTCATAACTGCATCGTTAGATGAGAAGGTAAATAATAACATATTTTCTTCTACAATAAGAAATTTAAGTAAACCTCTATTTTCCATATATTTTTTGCCCATTTTTTAATAATTGGAAATGCAGGTCTCTTATCCCAAAAAAAGTCAATCAATAAAGCTTCCCAATTTTTGCACCATCCTGAAGATATTCTAGCTGAGGGAAAACCAACAGTCTACCATCTTTTTTCAGATGGCATTAGTGAAAGATACAATCCTACCCCTCCCCTATTACTTGTTTCCTGCTTTTCCTAACCTGTTGAAAAACTGCAAGAGCAACCTAAGGTGGAAGAGAGGAGCCTTCAGTATTTTTTGAGGGCAAAGGAGGAGAGTCAGTGTAGGAAAACAGAGCTGTTAACATTTCTAAAGACCAGAAGACTTAGTTTGGCAAAATACAAAGGTTCAAAGTTGGCTTGTTCAAAATGTTAGTTTCCAAAATTGTGAAAGTAGAGTAAGTAGGAAGGAAAAGAAGCGTAAAAAAAAAAGTCGATGAAGACCAAATTACCCTTAAAAGAAAGAGGAAAAAAGGAATTGTTAACAAAACCATATCTGAGAAGAAAGGAGGTTAAAGATTAAGGAAAGAAAGATGAGGAGAGGTAGCTTAGTGAAATGGAAGCTAGTTAGGTGACCTGAAGTTAGCAGTATAGCATAAGGTCTTTTAAGCACAGGTTGTATTTTGGGTGGTGGCTTGTATCTTAGGTGGTCACTTGACGATGACTTATATTTTGAGCAGTGTCTTAAATTGTAAGGATTAGAAATTTTAATGTTTTAAGTTTTTATTTTTAAATAATTAATATTTCATACAAATTATAAAAATTTATTAATATATTTTGCTACGTCAATATGTTAATTAAGATATTAACAATAAACTATTTTAAAGATAAATTGAAATTTAACTTATTTTATTATTATCTTTAAAATTTTAGTTAATATTGAAAACATAAATAAAATTTATTTTTTATAATTAACTCATTTAATGTAAATATACATCACATTTAATGATTTATATGTTTTTCCTATATATCAAGCATAAGTATATAAAATCTCTAAATAAACAAGACTTAAGACTTTAATCATTCTTCAATAAATGTTGTTGATATTTGCAATAAGTGCATTACCAAAAATAGTACAAATTTTTTTGAGACAATTTTTTATTGTCCAAACATTTTCCATAATTAATTGATCGATCATATTAAGAACTATATTTCTTGGATAGGATATTCAAATAAGTTTGTTTTATTGTCCAATTAAATTCATTCAGATCGACAGAAGGTCCTTCAGCTAGCCCCTGTGCAAGTTCCAACAAAGCAACCAACTTGCCCATTTCTCCTGAAGAAGAGCTTTCTACCTTATAGGCTGAAACCTGCCATTTATAGTTCTATTTAGGATGATTGGTGGTGTTGGAAATGAAACTTTGTTTTGAAGGCTTAAGGTTGAGTTCTGAAAAGATCAAGTACCCTGGAAAAACATGGACCTTATCTTGTGCACCTTGCTTCCACTTTGATTTATTGCTTGGAAAATTGCATTTCAAGGTGATGTTTTCTAGGATGAACAAAGCCATCTCCTACTATTTCAGAGGCCTCTTATGTGCCTTGAACAATATGCAAAGCCTGCCTTCAATTTGTACTATAACATTGCAATTTAGTTGGTATCAATATTTGAAGGTAAAATAAATAGTTGAATCAATATTTAAAGGTAAACTATCCGTGGGAATATCCATTTTGATTTAGCAACATATCAAAGTTCTCCAAATACAGTTGTGAGTCAGCTGGTTAATTGTAATATAAAAACTAACAAATGTTGTCTCATATATCACAGGAGTAGCTATAGTTGGCAAAACCATAAGATCATGACAACCAAAAATATAATAACATCAACTAAACTTTAAGCTTCTCAATAATAACTGAAATCTAATTGTTTAACTTTTACTATTTGCAAAACATATTCTTTGAAATTGTAAAACATTTAATCTTCCAAAATTATTTTGTATTTATAGTTTCCACAAGCTTCAATGTTATAAAAAAAAAGATAAAATTGCAACACTTTTGATGAAATGATTTTATTCATTATTCAATTTAGACTTATTGAAATTGAGATTAAATGATTTTTATACTAACATTTAAATTTAGGTTTATTTGACTTTTCTTTAAAATTTAAATGACTTGCTCTTAGATTAAATTGTGAATTCAGTTTCAATGCCTTTATTTAATAGTCCTTAATTTAGTTTTCTTTATTTAGTTTTGATTTTTAACTAATATCATGTTATATATTATAAATAGATAGAATTAATATATTTCTTTTTTGTTTATACAGAAGTCATTTGCTTTTGCAAGGCTTAATATTTATGATAAAAGCACTCGAAGTTTTTAAAGTTCCAACCTATGAATTAGTGTCCTAATTCTTTCAAGTGACATTAGTGTTTTGAAAATAAGTTATTAACACTTTTAATGTTTGAAAAAATGTTGAATATTTTGAAAAAATAGATCAAGATTCAATCTGGTTCACAATAAAATAAAAATGAAAAATTTTGTTTGATTTTTTGAAAGTGAAGATTAATCAAATTTTGTAACACAATTAAAATATAAAATATAATAAAGTGTTAATTATACTTCATACCTTATTTTGAAACTTAATCATTTCTTATTCTTTCCTTAAATCTATTTATAAATTTAACTCATCTCAACTACTACATTCAATATCCACAGAATATATTGAGAGAACTCTATAAGTGATGTAATAAGGTTTAAACAAGAAGTGCTCCTTTAATTAAAGTCTAAGCCTATTTATAAAAAATATTGAACTTTTAATAATTCAAATGAAATAAAAAGTTAATTTTATTACAATTGCAATTACAATTCATCCTAATTGAGACCAAAAGTGCATTTTGATCCTCAAAGCTTACAAAGAATATGGAATAGACCTTAACATTTTGAAGCATTCAAATTGAATGCCAACATTTTCAAAACATTCAAAACAGAAACATGGACTACAATTAAATTTGTTCGCTTTGATGATAATAGTTATAACGAGAAGAAGATACATGCATAACTTTCTTGCCAATACATGATATAATAGAGATTACATATATTTTCTAGTTTGGATTCAATATTATTATAATGTGTATGATCAAAGGAGTAAAAGTAGATGATGTTGAGTAAAAGTAGTTAATCCGAGCATACATAAAACATTTGTATATATTAGATCAAATGAGACTTATGCTTAACATAAGTGAAAAGAATGCAAAGTTAAATAACTGAGACTATCTTTTTATGTCATGTTTGTTAAATTAATAATGTAAGTGAAAAGAATACAAGTAAAATAACCAAGACCATCTTTTTATGTCATGTTTTTAAATCAACATAATGAGAATCATAGAACTTTGATGAGATTGATATAGTGAAATTTAAATTTTTTGGTTATTTATATGAAATGAGATTCTTTAATAAGTACCTCCACAACTAAATTTCATAATGGTATGAATTTATGTAAGATGGAAAATATAATATGTGATACAATATGATGAAATATTTATTTCTTCTATAGCTATGTCCTTAACTTTGGCTATTTCAATTATATCAATCAGTAAGAATATATACTAAACATGGAGTAGTAGGACTTTGAAACAGTCAAAGCTAACGATTTTAGGATGTGGAGCTTGGTTGAAGCATATATTATCCAATAAGTTTACAACTAAATAGGATAATAAATGGTAGGAGTTGGATTAAAATTGAAATATTTAAATTTCATGATAGAGCATGTAAATGAAACTAGTGCTATATATATAAATGCATAGTTGAAAGGTCATGAAAAGTCGAAATATTCGTTTTCATGATAAATTCAAAAGGTAATTTTAGAGATAATAATGAATTTATCATGTGAACAAGAAGGTTAGTTGGAGTATAATTGCACTCTTCAGTAAGAATGTGTAGAGATATTGTTGAAAATCATTTTCAATTAAATTTTATTAAAGGATCCAAGATAGTTGGAAATAATTTTTAATTAAATTTGAATATTGGTTTCAAATCAAATAAAATTTTTATTTAAAATAGAAATTTAATTCAATAAGGAACCAATGAATTTAATATAATTTAATTATCTTGAGAGTTTGAAATATTATTTTAGATTATGAAGATCAACAACTAGAATTAAAAAATCTTGACATTTAATACTTATAATTTGATCATATCTGCATAAGTTGTATATTTTATTTATATGGTTGATACACACACACACACACACACATGATGAATGTTTATATGTTTGACATTTTGCATGTATTTTTTGCATTTGTCGAGACTATATGAAAATAAATTCCTATTTAAATGTTAATATATGTTAAGAGTGAGATTTTTTCTTTCCATTATTGAATTATATAACCAGAGTTATGTTTATTGTAAGGCTTATTAAGCGACTCAAGGCCCATTTAATTTGAATATGGTTTATCTT
>JAOSBO010033332.1:0-11362 GCA_027563915.1 Erythroxylum rotundifolium | reverse complement strand
CCTCATACCAGGTAAGTCGGAAGGCTCGAACTTGCAGATATTAACCACGTTGATGTCTTGGACTTTGCAGTCAAGTCCCTGATTCTTGAATCTGAGGAAATGACTCAGAAGTTCTTTGTCAGTAGGATGAAATCGGAATCCCACCGGTTTCTTGCGTACAGTTGTCATACCTAACCAGAGCAGAGATTACAATTAACAAGCTGAAGAAACAGAACAGCGAAGGAATGGACAAAGAGATTGAAAGAAACTAACAGCGAAGGAGTTGACAAAGAGAATGAGAGAAACTAACCATTTAAGAGATTGACTTCATTCCCCTTCGTCCAATGGAAAGTTAAGAGTTTAAGAAATTGAGAGAGTGTGTGTGACAGAGAAATAGGCCTGGTCGGCAGTACAAGTGAAGTGTTTATACTTTATAGATACTAAATATAACTAAATCGTTAGAACAACTTGGTTGTTAAGTGTTCGCGTAAACGACGCGTATTGGTCTGTTGATTCCACTCGGGTAAAGTGGCTCATGAGTAACTTTTTTCCTTCCATTTTCATCCCTACTGTTCACTACGAAGAAGAAGGATAGTTTTGGAAGTTCGACAGTTGACACTCATCTGAAATTGCTTGGCCCCCAATCTTAGTGGAACCCACCTTCACCCTGCCTAGAACATCCTTAATCGCTTACTTAATGAAAGGTAATGGGCTAAAATGTTAGTTTTCTGTTTAGAACATGATATAGTTATTAGTTGACAGAAGCGTTACACTTCGGATTCAAACTAACTAGGTTGTCTTTCTTACACGAGATCCAGATCCAGTAGATGCCTGAAAATGGCCACGCATTTGCCGTGAAACTCAGATTTTAGTATAATTTTACCTGTAGGCTATAGCCTCCCAGTAAGATAGTGTAAAACAATTAGTTCATCAGGTGCGGCGTTATATAACCATTTGTCAACGGATGTACTGAAAACTTGACCCAGTTGACTTAGAATTGACGACACTGAGGTTTGGCAAGTTTGAGTTCAATCAATTCTAAAAATAAAGCCATATGAATTTAATTAAATTAAACTAATTTATTATAATTAATTAAATATTTAGAATATGTGGTAAGTTTCTTCTGAGCAAACTCAAAAAATATATATTATCATAAGTTTAATGTTTTTTTTAATTTCTTTTTTAGGTAATCAAATAAAACTCATCAAATATAATTAATATTTTGGATATATAAGATACTTGACAAGTCAATAATAATTTTCCTCAATTATGTTTATTAGCCATAAAGTGTTAGTTTACTTATAGGTATATTCTAAATTTTTTTGGTAAATCTGTAATTTGATAAATCAATCAAAAGTATGTATAAGGTGGGAGAGTGCCAATGAGGCAAGTCAACCACCACTCAGTTTCCACCAAAAGGTACAACTAAAGCTCCAATATCCACAACAACAAGCAATCACGTATACAATCATAGGACAACTTAATAAACACATGGAAAGTTTGACTATAATTGCTCCAAGCGAGTAGTAGTCTCCTTCAGCTTAATGGCTATTTAAGACTCCCTTATATGTTGGTAAGGCAGGTTAGAAAGACAATGGAGTGCTGTCTTCCTAATATTGGTTTCCAGCATATCGCTTTCATATGGTACATGAGTGGAGGTGATCGAATGACATATGTGAAGATCACAACCAAGCTCCTTGGATGAATGTGGAGGAGAACGGATTCCGGATCTATGCAACCTATCAGCTCTTCAGCTTGGTGAACTAATGGCTGTGGTAACATCAGTTGTTTGGATGGCTTCCAACCTGCAAAAGTTAGTGAATAATAACAAAACACATACAGCATTTACCTTCTCTCAGTATTTGAGCTAAGTGTCATAACTTGGGAGATTATACTGGATTGTAGTCTCCCTACTTCCATGGCTTCATCGCGGAAGACACAATTGTTTCTTTCCTTCCAAAATAGCGTAGACAGCGGTTGAGAGTTGGAGAGGGAAAATAAGAAGAACAGTGGGGGTTGAGGACTGTTGATACCACCTGGAGAGGGAGTGAAGGGTCATTGTGGTGGGGTGTATTTGAAAGTGAGTGAGACAATGATCCCAGACAGTGGAGGAGAAAGGACAGGTAAAAAATAGGTGGTTAGTGTTCTCATTATCCGACATACATAAAGAGTGGTGCGGTGGTTAAGAGTATGGAGAAAACAAAGTTTGTCTTGTGTTTGTAACTTATTAAGGAAAACCAGCCATAAGATGAAGGAGCACCTGGGGCTATTGTTTTTAAACCATAATAGTGTATGCCATGGGACTCTCGATAAGGGCGGTCTTTAGACAATGTAAGTTGTTGCATTAGTGTATTGTTTGGAAGGGCTAGGTAACCATTCAAAGCAGTCAGGGAGTGAACTATTTGGTTGATATGAGAGGGGTTCTAGGTGACCAAGAGTGCCAATGTTACCCTCTGGCCATCTCTATGCATCATTGGTGATAATGTTCGAGACTCTAGCTGTCATTGGTAGGCCCGAACCATTGATCTCTCTTGGTGAGGAAAAGTGTCGCAAGAGACCTCAGGGATGCCAGGGATCCTGTCAAAATAAAGTAATGGTTCCATCGCCTATCCTAAAACAAAATTGGTTCCCTAATCTATCCCTCACAAATAAATTTTTTTGGCAACTCCAAGAACTATTATTGTTTGGTTGGGCACTCCAGAAATTTTTCCTCCTCAAAATAATAGAATGGATCCACTGAACCCAAAGAGCTTCCCTGTCAGTAAATAAAAACCAGATCCTTTTGCCTAACAATACTAAGTTCCATGTTGACATATGCTTAATCCCTAACCCACCCTCTCTCTTTGATCGAGTAACATCACTCCATTTAACTTTTGCATGACAATGAGAATGCACTTTCCCCGCCCACAAAAAATTCTTGAGTTTAGTCTCTATATCTTTTAGAATTGAAGAGGGGAGAATGAAGTGGGAGGAAGGAAGAGAGGACTGCAATTACCAATTGGAGTCTACCAGTATAGGATAGGTGTTTATAAGTCCATTTATTAATCCTTGCATCAAATTTGGTTAATAAGGGCAAGTAATCCCTCCTAGATAGTCTACCTGTTAACAGAGGAACCCCTAAATACCGAATGGGAAGAGAGCCTTTCTTAAGGCCAGAAAGGATTTCCAATGAACAAGATAGGTGGTCCACATCAGGGGAAAGGAAGAACTGACTCTTTGAAAGACTCATATTCAAGCCAGAAAAACTAGATAAGGTTGACAAACAATTAAGTAAGGTGTGTGCTGAATTCATATCTGCTTGGCAAAACATAAGTAAGTCATTAGCGAACAAAAGATGGGTAAGTTTAAGAGTTTTGCATCGCCAGTGATACTTAAAAGAAGGGTTAGCAGCGATACACCTAGTCAAACTTCTAGAGAAAACTTCTAAACAAATAGTGGTTGGAGATAAGGGATCACCTTGCCTAAGCCCGGAGTAACCTCTGAAGAATTTTGTAGGATGACCATTAATCAAAATAAAATAGGAAGGAGAAGTGATGCATGCTTTGATCCACCCTATAAACCTAATAAGGAGGCCTATAGCTACTAATGTATTCAGGACAAACTCCCAGTGAAGTGAGTCATAGGCTTTGTAAAGGTCCACTTTAAAAGCACAACGGGGCTGGGTATTTGAGAGGTGGTAATTCTTAAAAATTTCTTGGGCCAACAGAATGTTATCCCCTATTCTGCGATTTTTGATGAAAGCACTTTTCACTGGGCTAACAATAAGAGGAAGTAGGTCTTGAATCTGATTGACTAGGATTTTTGTAATGATCTTATAGAGCATGTTACAGCAAGAAATGGGTCTATAGTCCAAGACTGTGGAAGGGTTAGCTTTTTTGGGATGAGAGTGAGAAACGTGGAATTAAGCTCTTTAAGAAGTTTTCCATGGTGAAAGAAATTTTGAATGGCTAGGGTAACCTCCTGCCCAATAATAGGCCAAGCTTGTCTAAAGAAGAAACCATTAAATCTATCTGGACCAGGAGCCTTGTTAGGATGGAGAGAGTTGAAAGCTTCCTTGATCTCATCAGTGGAGACCTCAACTATAAGAGATTGATGCAGATCATCAGGCAAAGAGTGAGGAAACAAGCTCATCACAAACTCTTTCGAAGAAGGAAGGTGCTTGCTAGTCCCTATTAAGTCTTGAAAGTATGCAAGAAACTGGTCTTGAATTGCTTTATAACTAACAGCCTTGGTCCCATTATCTACTATTAAAGAGTGTATATGGTTGCGGTTTCTATTTGCTAGGAGTGAGTTGCGAAAAAAAGTGGTATTTCTATCCCCTTCTTTGAGCCATTTGATCCTAGAAGATTGTTTAAGGAAAGATTCCTGATCTGCTAGGGCTCTTAGAAGCTCTATTATAGCCTCAGATTCCTTGGTGTGCAGGATAGAAGAATTCGGAAGAAGACACATTTGGGTCTGAATGGTATTCAGATTGAGTTGACAAGATTTAACTTGAGTATGCACATCTCCGATCTGGCTACTTAGAGATTTGAGAGCTTTCTTAACCAACTTAAGCTTAGACACAACTCTGAATATAGGGGTGCCCTGAATTGGAGTGGGCCAAGCCTTCTCTATTTTTTGTATGAAATTGGGCTGGGAAGCTAGGAAATTTGAAAATCGAAAAGGGGAAGATCTCTGATTCAGGGAAGGTGAGGACCGCACCACTATTGGGGAATGATCGGAGATGTTAGGGTTTAGAATGACACTATAGGAATTAGGAAGCCGGGAGCTCCAATCCAAAGTTATGAGTGCTTGATCTAGTTTCCTAGCAATGTAGTTATCACCACTTTGTTTATTGTTCCAGGTAAACTTAGGACCACTTGAATTCAACTTGTACAGAGCATTTGTATCCACACACAAGCGAAAGTCAGTCATCCCATTTACAGCTAAAGGGTTTAAAGGGTCGGCCTCATAAGGGGACAGGATAGCATTGAAATCCCTGGCAATAGTCCAAGGGACATGAGTAACAGAAAGTTGAATATTGGACAAGGTTGACCAAAGAAGCTTCCTATGATTGAGATTATTGGAACCATAGACACATGTCATCAAGAAGGAGGAAGAGCAATGCCTAGGAGAAACCTCTAGATGGATTAGCTGATCAGTGGCTCGAAGAATGTTACAAGTATAACTAGCAGAGTTCCAAAGTAAAACTATCCTAGCATTAGAAGCATAGTCGAGGTTGTTATAGGTGTTCCAGTTAAGAAACATGGTGGAGCAGATTGTATTCAGATAAGCAAGAGACCGAATTCTAGATTTTATCAAACAAACAAAAGAAACTGACAAACTCATTATACAAGCTTTAACAACTAGTTGTTTTTGGGGATTATTTAAACCCCTAACATTCCAAAAAACTAAATCCATTACACCTAAACCGACTACACCACCTACTTTAGTTTCTGCCTAGTTTTCCTACTTCTCCTAACTGTAAGAGCCCCATCTACCCCTCCCCCCGGACTAGTGGAAACCAAATCAAAATTAGGAGAAGGAGGAACTGAACTTACTTGAATTCCTGCAGGATTGTTGGAATCCTCAAGATCTTCACTCACTACTTCGTCTGTAAGGTGAGCTTGACTAGATAAGGAAGGGCTGGAAACAGTAGAATCCTCCTTTACACCTGTACTAGTCTTTGCTTGATCAACCAGCATTGGAGACTCGATACCTAGACCAAGCCCATTTTCCAACCCGGAAAGGCTAGTCTCTTGAAGGCTTTGGGCAGGTGGCCTTAGAGGTAACCCTTGTTGCATAGCATGCTGGGATGATGTAATTGAAGCTAACTCCTGTCCTTGTTCCAATTCCTGTTGTAATCCTGTCTTGAAAACTTTCCCTATTGGCGCCCATAGTTGCTTCAAAATGGGTTTATCAGGCTACCATTCATACTCAATATTGATTGTTTTAAAGATCATAGCACCATCCTCATTATAAGTGGCCAATTGGAACGAAGAGGGTCAATTCCCTTTTAACTCCAGTTCTACACATATGAGGGCATACATGATCCTCGACATCATGGCCGTTTGAGTGTCTATAAGTAGTGGACGACCTACTGCGCTAGCAATTCTACCTAAGCCTTCAGTGTTCCAATACTCAACCGGGATATTATAAAACTTAGCCTAAACTAGAGCAACCTTAACTTCCTCATGCTCCCCACCATTCAAACTCCATTTTTGCAAGAATAAAGGTTTGCCTTGGATGTGCCAAGGTCCCCTTTCCAGCACCAATTTTAACCCATCTTCCGACTCAAACTTAAATAGGAAGTTATTAGAACCGGTAATAAGCGTGTCTTTCAGACCAAACTTTGCCCAAGATTTTGCTAATGCACACTGAACTACTGGGAATGAAGGACACTTACCGATGAAGAATCCAATCAAAGCTAACCGGAATTGCTGGGCTCCCTTCTGTGCCAACTCCAAAGGAGGGATAACATAGATCCCATCCTCCTGAACCTTCGGTGGGTAGTATGTTAGTACTGTTGCCTCTGGATCGACGGCCACTCCTCCAGCCACAACAGATTTCCAAAAACAAGGAAGGCCCGGATTTTTGTTTTCAAGTGAGGGAGAGGGTATTTCGAGTTCTTGTAGTTGTGGGTTTGCTCCAACAGCAAGGCAGGAGGGGTGAGTAGCTGAGGTGGATGGGTGGGTGACGACTGGTGGTGGAGGTATCAAGGGTATGTGTGGGGACAAGGGGGTAGCATTGAGGTTGGGATCAGTTGTTGGGGTAACGTTGCGATTAGGGTTAGCTAAGGAAGGTTGTTGGGGAAAGATGGGAGCGAGATTTGATTTAAGGGATAGAGGGATGCGTGGGAGGGAAGGAGAAGAAGTAGACGCCATGGAGTCAGAGAAGCTATCCCTTGATAATCTCACTAGCTTGACACTCACCTCTTCGTCTCTCGCAGACATCGCTCGCAGACATATCAACTAATAAACATCATTTATCTATATAATTAATTCAATAATAGTCATTAATATTTTATGAATGCTATTTATAGATGACAAGAATTTATTTAATTTTTTGGTCACTTCTGTAACTAATAAATTATCCTTTTATAATGTCATCTATAACTTTAACACATAACATAAAATTTTAAATTTCAAGCATAAATCTAACATGAAATCATTAATAAAATTAATAGAATACACAACATGATTATAAAATAAAAATATCATTAAAGTTTAAAAATATTAGCTTAATAAGTTTGTAGACATGATTGAATAACATTGATAGTAAAATTTGCATTCGTAATTAATTATTGTTTTGTGGTTAGGATGCCTAGCTTTCAGCCAGGAGGCTTTAATGTATAATTAAACATGATGCAAAAATCTTCCATAATATAAGAACTTTTATAAGAATGGCTGATGCGGTAATAATATTTTAAAAAATACTCTTTTATTTTTATTTTTAATAAAGATCATTAGTAGTAGACATACTAATATTTGGTCATTATCATCAAACAATCTTAGTAAAATAGATAAAGAAATTGTCTATTTAAAAGCATACTTTGATACCACATGTAAAAATATGATCTCTATAACATGAATCAAAATTATTGATTCACAACTTTAAAATCTTAAATAAACAATTATTACGAATCATAAGAGTGTAATATTGTGTACCTGATACCAAAGATGTTATTATCAAAAAAAGATTGTAAAATTTTACTACATTCTTAGTCAAAATTAATTTCTCTCTTGACTCTCTTGTGACTGCAGAAATTTGATTTGTGTATAAGTATTTTTGTCAAGGGAACATTGAATACTAGACGATGTAAATTAGTGACTTTATTTTCTTTTTAGCAAATTCATGATTTTTTATTTTTTATTTTTGTTCCTATTTCATTTGATTTTGTCTTTTGCACCATATATATAGCTAGCTTAACTTTTAATCTGATACGTAAAATAAATTGTTGAGATTTATTATACTATTAAGTAAGAAACATAAGCTAATTAGGACTATTTAATTATATTAATATTATTGTTAATATATATTGAATATAGTCGGGCCACATTCTAACAACTTACACAAAATATTTTTTATCAAGAAATTAAAAAAGTTGTAGATACGTCCATAAACATCCATATTAGATTACTAACTTCTAACATAACACTTTAAAACATAGAGGGAGAGGAACCAAAACCATTGTAAGAGGGTGTTTCTCCATTGTACATCTGAAACAGCATTGCAGAGTTAAGGTTGTAATCTGTCTCACCATAGACATGGAATGAATTCAGGTGCACTTCTAGCTGGGAGTCCTCCTGCAAAGAAAATCATGTATAATTTTTCCCTTCAAAGACTCAAAAACTTTAGAAAAAAACAGTATCACCTCTACTAAAACAGTATCAACATTATTATTTCTTTGAGTTGAACATTGATCTTAATTAAAACCCATCAGTATGTCATCTTGTTTGCTCCTCAGCTTACATAAGACAAAAGCTGCCTTCTACAAAATTTGATGAGATATTTTCTTAATCAGTAATGGAGTCGGTTCTTTTGAGAGCAAGAGTGGAGGAGCATGTACATACTTGGTTTTGCAGGTTACAAGTTGGATGTACTCCATTAGAAACAAGATCTTTGTAGTAAACCAAAGTCTTCTTGATACCAACTACTTCATGGGTGCTCTCAGTCTTGATCTTACGATCCTTACGAGTGACTTTCCAGTGACCAAGCTTAGAAGTCCTGCTGGCTCTCTGACTCTTGGAGTACTTGCACGTCTGAGGACTAAGCAAGTACCACTCTTTATCATATAACTTGAACTTCAAATGCCCTATCCATACATTATATGATCAACCATATTTTCTAAACAGAACAACCATATTTTGTATGTGTTTACCTGGTGAATCCCTAGGTTCAAACCAGTTCACATTAAGCTCAGGAATTTCAATTATTTCATCATCATTATCAAGGATCTTCAGCCTTAGTAAATGGTTAGCCAGCCTTAGTAAATGGTTAGCGAACTCCTCATCGTTTGTGTTAAGATATATGTTATGATATCTTATAAATTAATTTTGGACATTATTTGATAATTTGACATAGTTGGATATATTTGACAATTTACCTTAGCTGGGACTCTTAAAAGATGAAATTACATAAAGGATAAAATCCTAATGAAGATAGGATTTATTATTTGGATAAAATCACCATATCTAAATAAAGATAGTGTACAAATTTTTGGTGATTTTTGTAGCTATCTTTCTAGCTGAAATTGTGGAGATTATGATTGACAATTTATAGATGCATTTCATCATTTTTGTGAGGGAAAAACCTGCAGATTTTTCATGTGTTTACAACTGTAATTCTTGTGATATTTTGATGATTCTATTTATCAAAGGTAGCTGGATGTTTTGTGATACCTATCTATATTGGATAGTTATGTTCTCTGCCTTTTTGTGTGGATTTTTAGGGCTATGTTTATATAAAGTATGGGCTAAATGGCTCTCATTTCTTGGTATGGAAAAACGAAAATTAATGGGTAACTTGGCAATTGGTTTTTAGGGTTATCTTTGATGACATTCAGCAGATGATTTTGTGAAGATATTATTATGTGTGTTGCTGATTTCTCTATCATGTATTATATGACTTGTGTGTGGTAATTGTGTGGATCTTACAGCTGTGTTTTTTTCCAACTTTGAACGATAATTGAGGGTTATCTTTGTTGTTGATTGAAGTCTTGACAGTTGTGTTGTTTTTAATTGGCGCTCGCGAAAGTTGGTTGGACCATTAGTGAGTGTGTGTAGGATCATTGCTGCTGCGTTTGTTTTTGTTCTGCCGTGACTTTAGTAAGCTGCATAATTGTTGATGGCCTGCTACATTCTTTTTTGTTGTTGAACGAAAATTGAGGGCAATTTTAGCAGCTGATTTTTGTGGTAGGTGGGTGAGTGTTGTTAAGCTAATCGGTTATTGATAGTGTGAGTTTTGGTGATTGTTAGTTGTGGTGGTTATGTGCAAAAAATTCCAGCAGGCATTGTAGATTTTGTAGCCCCGTTATTTGCAATGTTTCGGTGAAGAAACATTTATGTTCATTGTTGATTTTTCAACTACCGTGGGTTTAATGTTATGGTGATAATATCTAAAGACTACATCAGATTTATTAGTGGATAACTTTCCGATCTTTCATTAAAGAAGTTAGAATTATTAAGGAAGTTGTTTTTCTTATTCCAAGTGTAGTTGTTTATGTTTGTTATTATTCATTAATTTTAGTTGTTTATTTTTATCTTTATCACTAAACGTTGTTGAGAAAATCCTCTCTTGAAGTTAGTATAAGGAGGTTGTACTATTGGGTGTGATTTACTTTTATGGGTAGTAAGGAGAAGAGATAGTGCAAAGGATTGAGTTAATCGACACCGTAATGCCTTGAGTAAAACTATTGTTATATCACAGGTAAAAGGAACTAAGCTGAGTGAGGGTCCCGCAGAAGTAGACAAGTTGTGCCGAACTATATTATCAAATAAGTGTTGATTTGTTTATTTTGCATCTATTTTTTATTTATGCTATAAACAACTACAACTGAACCAAAATTTTTGCGAAACTACACTCTTTCATAATTTTAGTTTGGAGTAAACTTGTAGCCAATCGGATTCTAAAGGATCGCATATGCAGCGGAAACAAAAATAATGCAATCCTGTATTGATCTATTGCATTCAAAAATTCATACTAATAGCAAGAACAGGCAAAAAACAAATACCTAAATTTTGTGAGGATTAATCGGTAATGAACTTCAAAAATATGAAGTCTTTATGCACTCCACATTGAGAAATACATCCCGCATTCAACACTTGATATGGTTATAGAAGATTCTGAATAACCCTTTCTTTAAGAATGGAGAACAAAAAAATTTTTTGTCTCTTTCTCTTTTGTTTCTTTTTTTTAACGTAGAGAACACGCAAGTGTTGGAAAAATAAACGCAAGATCATATCTAAGCGCAGCTGAATGAATTTAAAATTTTTCCACATAATTAACTTTAACAAAATTTAATCAGAAACATAAAACAAGAAATTAACAAAGTCACACTTGTTCCGATTTCCTGTTTTGATTTTTCCTTTCGCTTTGAATCTATCAATCCACGAGCTGTTCAATCGTCCGGCTACTAATGATATCCACAGATCTTTTCGGAGAAAACTCGAATCCGATTTGAGAGGAAAAATGTAATAAGTACTAGCCCCAAATTTTCTAATTTTTCCTTTTGTATGAAAAATCATATTTTTCAAGTTCTTGGATTTTATCAAAATTACAACTAAAGTCAAACTTTAATCATAATTACAAATTAGTCCTTATAAGACCAAATATCACATATTGATCCTTAAAGTTTCTAAAACTTCTCAATTAAGTCCAACTTAATTCAAATTTCAATTTCTCC
>JAOSBO010033311.1:0-11363 GCA_027563915.1 Erythroxylum rotundifolium | reverse complement strand
AATGAGGTTCATGGCTCTTTGATAAGTCGCTCCTGCATTCTTTAACCCAAAAGGCATCATAACCCATTCGAATGTACCGATTGCATCTAGACACCAGAAAGCTATCTTATGAATATCATTCTCGACAATTTTGATCTGATTATAACCAAAAAAATAATCCCAAAACGTTAATATTTCATGGTTGGTAGTGGCATCAATAAGCATGTCACTAACCGGCATTACATATACATCCTTGGGCATGGCGGCATTTAAGTCCCTGAAATCTACGCATACTCTAATTTTTTTCGTTTTTCTTAACTACAGGGACTATATTTGCCAGCCACTTAATATACTTAGCTGGTCTAATAAAGCTAACTTTGAGAGGCCTCTCTATTTCTTATATTACCTTCATCTCTACTTCCTTGGACATTCTCCTAGGTGATTATTGAAAAGGATGAAATTTTGGCTAGATGGGTAGTCGGTGTTCAACTAAACTCTGACTTAAGCCTAGCATATCCTTGTAATCCCATGCAAAGCAGTCTTTATACTCATGAAGCAGCTTGATTATCTCTTCGTGCAACTCCTTATTAATAAGCCCATTGATGTATGTTACTTTAGGATCCTCGGTAGTATTCAAGTTGACTTCTTCTGGAGACTCCTTCACTTGAAGTCTCTCATCTTCCATTTTGGGTGGCACGATTTGTAGCTTTTCCAGATTTATTTCATCTCTTACTACTTCTATGATTTCTCCCTCATAAACTAACACTGTTCCAAAAATATTAATTTCATGGTTGGCCATTAATTGTTTCTTGGCCTGCTGCAAAATTACTTCCTGGATGGCCCTTGCAGCTACTGACCACCCTTCTTTACTTCCTTGAGCAATCATTGGCCTGGCTAGCCAATGTCTTCTTCCATCGGCCTAGGAGGCCTAATTCTTTTATTTTTCTCATTGGCACCAGTTGCTTGAAGTAGCAAATGCTTGTCCTTGGAAAATTTCATCAGCATAGGCCTGTCTTCTTTGTCCAAACATTCAAAAGTAATTGGAGTGGTGTCTCCATGGTAATAGCACGCGTCCACCAAATTGACTTCAGCGTTGAAAGGATTATTGTCTGCCTTAACCATTTCCATCTTGTCTCCATGCCAGAACAATAAGAACTGGTGAAGAGAGGATGACACACACATGTTGGCGTGAATCCAATCTCTGCCCAGGAGTAACTTGTAACTTGCATTTGTGTTGATTACGAAGAAAGCAGACACATACGTCTTGCTCCCCACTGTTATTTGTAATGGAACTACTCCCAATGTTCTTGCCACATCCCTAGTCACCACAGTCACCACTAGGTTTGTAGCAATGATATCCTCTTCTCTTTTCCCAAGTCCTAATAGCACTTTCAAGGGAATCATGTTTACAACTACTCCATTGTCCTCCAAAACTCTGTTCAGTGGCTTTCCATTGACATAAGCCCGTATGTACAGTGGTTTAGTGTGATTTACTGTCAACAGCTTATTGAATGTCAGAGTTTTGCTCTCCTCGGTCTCCCGCATTTTCTCTGAGAATTTCTCCACTGGATTTTGTTCTTCTTTTGCAGCCCAAAATTTTTCTTCGTCTTTTAACTTATCTTCCGCTTCATCATCGGGATCGACACGTCGAAAAATAGTTGACAACAACACAGAAGCAGCTCCAAGGTAATAGACAGGGTCCTTACCGACATTGAAGTAGCTTTCTTCCTATTCCTCGGCATCACCATCCTTTGTTGCCTTCCTTTTGAACTTATTCTTCTGAATTCCTCCTTCACAATGCTCAACCATCTGTTTGGTCATGTTGGCCAACTTCTTCCCTTCATCAAGCATCTTTTGTTTCTCCACCAAGTGAGCCTGGGTTTGAATTTGAAGTTTTATTTCCAAATCCTCTTTTTCTCGGAATGGTCTCTCGGCCAACTTCTTGCGCTGCAACCTTCTTTCTTTGTTTTAACGTTTTTCTAAGTAGCAGTAAGTAATTCCTCTTTGTTCTTCCTTCTGCTTGCCACCCGAATCCACTGTCCAGCTTTCTTGGGCATCGGTGGCTTGACAAATTTTGGGTGACCACTAGTTTTGATGGCTACATGGTCACCGACTTCCCTACTATTTCTGGTGACTTAGTTACCAATCCTTTCCAGTGCACTGATTCTCTCTCATCTTCTAGAAACAGTGGTCAGGCCATCTTTCCTTTTCCATATGTTCCACCCCTTCGACCTCCACACTTGATTCGTATGCTTGCCTCTTTTTTTGGTTGAGCCAAGTCCTCATGTCAACATTTGCTACGTTCACTGACCCCACCGGGAATGGATTTTTGTCAATGAGCATCACCTCTTCTGGGAACTTGAGAATTTTTCCTGTTGATATGATCCTGAATCACATTCCCGAAGGCCCAACACATGTTGGTGGAATGAGTCCATGTGTTATGATACTTGCAATAGTCTTTGGCCTTCATCTCCTCCTTGGTAGGCAAAACGTGATCTTCCGGCAGAGAAACAAAAATCAATTTTCATTAGGTAATCAAAAAATTTTGACGTTATACTTACATCGAAGGTGCACTTGCTCCCCCTCTTGTCGCTACTTTGTTGCATTCCAAGAGACGTCATTGCCAGTGTGAGCACACTATGTTTCCAGTATCAAATACGGCAGCTAGAGCAACTTCCACTTCAGCGTGATGGACTTCCTTGAAATAAGTCCCCATGGTCTGCTTTTTCAGCTTATGGTCTTCTTTAAGCAGCTCCTCGTATTCCGTCACCTTCATAGCCAACTCAAAAAAGTCTCTAAAATTCATGCCTTAAAACTTTTTCCATAGCTCCAGGTCCAAACCTTTTTGTGCCATCTTCATAAACTCAGTTTCCGGAATATTGATCCTGCACTTGTTTCTCAATCTCTTGAACCTGGCAATGAAATCGTCTGCCTTCTCTCCAGTACGTTGAGTAAGCTTGGACAAATCCGCGATACTGACTTCAAGTTCACTTTTGTAAAACTGAGTGTGGAAGATTTTTGTCACATCTTCCCAATCAAACACGGAATCTCTTGGCAGTGACACGTACCAAGAGAAAGCAGCTCTAGTTAACGAATTTGGGAACAATTTCAACAGTAGATACTGGTAGTTCTTATAGCTAGAAAATTCTGAGCATTGAGTGGTGAACCTCGCTATGTGTTCAATGGTAGACTGCCTATCTTCTCCAGAAAATAAGGTAAAATCTGGGATTTTTACAACCCTGGGAAGGCTACTCTGTTTATGAATTTAGGATAAGGCTTCCTAAACTCAGGTCGAACAATTTGATTGAAACCGGGCCCATACAACTCCTGGGAAATCTCGCGCAGTGCATCTTTAGTAACGTGATCTATCATCTGAACTGTCACCGACAGCTGAACTGCCTGGTGACTTGTACTCCTTGGGAGTGCCTACATCTAGTTGGTCACTAGACTCCCATTGCCCCCTGAACTCATTCCCTCTTTATAAAGGTGAGGTTGAGTCGCTGGTCCAGTGTGGCTGTGGAATTGAACAGGGGTCTTGTTGTTGATAGACAGTAGAGGCAAAGTAGTTTTCGGTGTCTTATCCCTTCTGTGGGGTGGTTGGTAGGTAGACATCGGCTGTTTCTCCTTGTTAGGGCTGTCAATCCTGGTGAATTGCCCCCGAAGCTCCTTCACAGGAAAAGTTTCTCCCAACTTGGCAACCTTGGCTGCCGACTCCTCACCTCCAGTTGGAGTGGCTGTAGGTGCCACTAATTGATTTGTAGCGGCCACTGGTAGCTTGCTGGCCTGCGATTCAGTTTGAAGCAGTGTCTTCCTTGACTCTCCTCCGCCTATGCTTTTGTCTTTCTTTGGCATGGCAGATCCACTGATCGCAGCCAAAATTTGATTACTCCCCAAAGTGTTTAAGAGAGTGTCTGTTTTAGCTGTCGATTTCTCTATGGCCTCCAGAACCTTTATTAAAAGGATCTCAATGTTACTTACCTGACTTAACTAAATGATTTGAGCCTGATCGTTCTGCGCTGCTATTGCAACGACTTCCATGTCATCGTCTCTACTGATGGAAATGTCAGCACTCTTACTATATAGTGTTTTCGTCATTGCATGGTCCCACTGGGCGTGCCAAAAATATGTTTGCCTTTATTTTGCCTAAAGGTTAATACCTTTTGTTTTGGTTTGCGAGCGTGCCAAGAATTTAAAATATTTCCAAACTAAGAAATAAAAAGAAAAAAGATTGCGATTCGTAATCTAAGGCTGAAATCAAACTATTATGTATGCTAGACAGGGACAAAAATATAACAGAAAGAACTTTGCTTTATTGATAAACAATTCGGCAAAATGCAATGACTAAGAAATTGAAAATTGCTAAATATAATTGAAAAGAAAAGACTAGGCTAAGAAAAATAAAGAATTGACGAAAAGAAATAAGCTAATAGATTTGCTAGGATGCCATGCTTTTGATATGTGAGGGATTGAATCCTTTTTTCTGCTTCAAAATTTCTATTTATAGCCATCAATGATGAGTGTCCTACTGCAATTAAACTTGTAATCCTGATAAAATTTTATCCTACTAGATAAAGATAAAATTTGGATAAATTATCCGATAGAGATAGAGTTTAGGTTGGTGTCTATCAAGCTTATCATCTTATCTCCTCTTTATTTTGGACTTCTAAACACCCACTCCAACTCAAATTCTACTACTTCCCACTCCAACTCAAATCCTCCTGATTATGCTTCTTCACAAGTATGTTCCTTGCATGCCTGTCAAGATTCAGGAATCTTGCATTAAAAAATTCCAATGCGATGGACTAAAGAAACTGGGAGACCAGAAGGGCCTAACTCTCCTGTATCAAAATCATGGTCTATGACACGTTGGAGTGATGCAATCTTATATTGTGGAGTTAAAATAGTTGCTGCACCATTAACGTGGAACCCAACATATGCTATTCTAACCAAAGTTGTTGGAGGAACACCAGCGAATCCATCATGATCAAGGAGATAAGCAGCTAGTTCTCAAATCCTGGTTGGCTACCCGAACAAATCGTTTCAGTCTTGACTGGCCTAGCATCATTCCGGTCAAGCCTTTTGGGTTGTTGAACGCTAGAGGCTCTTCATCAACTGGCTTTGCCACTGTAATGTTATCGTCATTCCTACTTCACAGGAAGTAAACACCACCTAGTCCATTTGACACAGGCACGGGATCAACTCTAGAAGCCATAGCTATGGAAGCCTTAACAACAAGAGCACGTACTCGCACTACAACAATTTGGCGACGCTTTCTTTAGCGATGTTCACAAATATTGCGACGTTTAAAAATATTCGTCACTAAAAGTTGACATTTACTGACGACAACTACTAGCGTCGCTAAAAGGAAAATTTTCAGCGACGAAATAGTTAAATTGTCTCATAAAGTTATATAATTAGTGACGATTGCGAATAATCGTCACCAAAGCATAGGGTATGGGTGACGATTTAGCAGATTCGTCGCTAAAAATTGCAATGGCGACGATTTATTAAAATGTCACCATAACTACTCAAACATATTGCGATGCATACAAAAATTCATCACGAAAAGTTCTATATTTGACGACAAAAGTTCTATTTGGTGGCGAAAGTTTATACGTATTGTGACAATTTTTTCCTCGTCACTAAATGTCGGGCATTCAGCGACGATTTCTTTGAATCGTCATCAAATGTTCCGTATTCAGTGACGAATTCTAATATTTGTTGCTAAATGTGTACATTTGATGACGATTTCTCTAATTCGTCACTAAATGATTGACATTTTCTTAAATTATTAAACTAACATTTTTATAATCTATCATAGTTAATATACATTTTATTGGAGATTTGTTTTGAATGTTTACAATATATTATTGAAGAAAAACTCACAGCATAATTTTAAATGTTAAACAGTACTATCAATATTAATCATTGGTATTTATTATCATTGAAAAAAATAGTTATAAAAATTTAAAATAATTTTATCACCGTAATTTTTAAAAAACTGACAACATATAGGTTATGGAGCTAACATTAGTATTAATTAACATTGAAAAAATTAGTTAATAAAAATTTAAATTATTTTATCAATATAATAAAATGATACATGGAGTAGTAAGAACTTTGAATTATAAGTAATCCAATCCATATATTCATAGAACTAGAACAATAACAGTCAATATTCAATTGTACGCAACTTGACCCATAAGTTATACATATGTTGTTTGGCAAACTATTGTTCATACAACAACAACTAAACTTTAAAGCTGATTTCAGTTGATTGACTTGCTAACTGACAATGATACAATTATTTATTTGGATTCCAAGTGACACGAGAGTCAGTAAATGTAAATGAGTCCCCATTGTCCGGATTACCCAGAAGGGCCCTTGCACGTTCGAACGCACCAATAGAAACAATAATAGCTTTTCCTTCATCTGTAGTAGGGTTTGACACTCCCTTTTCCAACAGCTTTTTTGCTATCTCTAAATTTGAAGAGGATGCAGTGAAATGATTGCTAGATTTAGAACTTAAAAAAAAATCAATACAGAAGTTAGATATCATCCTATTAGTAAACCGTTAAATAAACTGAAATTGGGGTGACATGCATATGTGCATGAGCAGTCAAAGTATTCGGAATTGATGAATTTTTCAAATCAACCGATTTTCCTTTATCGACTGTTGTGACAGCACTCCCACTACCATAGGCATCATGTCAAATTCGAGACTGAAGGTAGTTGTAATCAACATGTAGTGTAAACTAACAAATGTGAATATATATAATAGTTTCATAAAAGGAAATTAGATGTAAATAATAAGGGAAGTGACATTGTTCGGATGATACTAAACACTTTGTTCCAGAAGATCGGTCATGGAAGGTTTACAAGGTATTCATTTGACTGAGCTGTTGAGTTAGATCGCTACAGACGTTCTTAGAGAAAAAAATTGCAGTTTTTTCTTGACTAACTTTTAGGTCGGAGGCCTGACAGAATACATTCATCACCCACAAAACTGTGTGCACTTGGGATGACATAGCATTCGCAAATAGGACAAGATCATCAACAAAAAAGAGGTGGGAAATGGAGGGGTCATGTCTACTCATACGAAGGGGTTTCCAGGCCCCTTTTCACACCTCATTAGAGATAAGATATCCCAATCATTCGATGCAAAGCACGAAAAGATACGACGATAGTGGATCTCCTTGTCGGATGCCCCTGGCAGGGATAATTGTATCTGAGAGGGAACCATTCCATGAGACGTGCATGGTAACTATGATAATACATCGCATGATGATTGAGAGTAATGGTTGGGGTATCCCAATATCCACTAGGGTGGGATGAATAAAGTCCCAATTGAGGCGATCATAGGCTTTTTCTAGATCAACCTTGAGGGCCATATAACCGATCTTCGCCTTCTTTCATCTCATCAAATAGATAGCCTCTTACGCAATGATAATATTATCTGTGATGTGCTGTTCCAGGATAACGATATATTATGTGGGGACCACTAGCTTATCAAGGTAGGGCTTCAAGCGGTTCACAATCACTTTCGATATTGTGTTATATAAAACCGTGCAGAGGCTGACAGGCCTAAATTGTTTAATAGACAATGGGGAAATGACTTTGGTTATTAATACCAAAATGGTTTTGTTCACCGTTAGGTCCCACTGTTTCAAATGGAAGATATTTTGGATAAATTTCACTACCACTGGTCCTACCTTAGTCCACTATTGCTGAAAGAAGGATGCATTATAACCATCAACCCCAAGGCTTTGTTAGGATTGATACCAAAAATGGTCGTCCGGACTTCATTTACTAAAATCGGGTTGGTGAGATCCTGTACGGTCGTGTGTGATAAAGTGGGGAAGGCTTCAGTGCTTAAGCAGTGGGTGTTACAGGCTACGTCTGGGCCAAATAGCTCTTCATAGTAGGTCTTAGCCAGTTGCCTGAGTCGGCAAGGATGAGAGACAGTGCGTTCCTCAGTGTCTACCAATCTGTCAATCCATAATTTCCTCCTTTTTGCTGTAGCTAGGTTGTGGTAATATGTCATATTTCGGTTGCCCTGTGAAATCCATTTACTACAAGACTATTGGTTCTAATAAATCTCTTCCTCAAAAAGGACTTGGGTTAAATCTCCGCAGAGTCGGTCCTCTAGGGCTAAGAGTGAGTCAGTGGCATGGGTCTCCAGTGCACATTGGATATCGACTAACTAGGCTAGGAGCCGCTTTTTCCTATGGAATATATTTCCATACATCATCTTATTCCACTGCATGAGGTTGTTGGAGAAATTAGTTAAGGTTTTGACTAACGATGGACACCTCCGAAGGCCAATAGCCATCAACTAATTTAGCAAACGCATCATGAGCTAACCATGTCGATTGGAATCAGAACACCAGTGGCGGCGGGCCACGTAAGGTGTTCGGGGCAAATTCGAAGAACATATGGTGGTGGTCAGACCTAACGAAGGCCATATGGGAATTAGTAGCTTGAGGATAGGTTTCCAGCCAAAACAAGGAACAAAGAATTTGATCTAATCTGGCCAGTACAGTCCCCCTCTACCAAGTATACTTGGGTCCCACACAACCCATGTCATGAAGCCCGAAGCAATGCACCCAATCCTTGAATTGTTTGTGCACAACTAGACGTGAATTAGTGCCCCCCTATTTTTCAGATTGGTCTAATTTTGCATTAAAACCCCCGCCTATGATCCAAGGTAGGGACTCTTGACTGCCAATCCAACTTAAGTACGGCCAAAGAAGTTTTTGAATAGCAAATTGAGGGCTGGCATAAGCAGCGTTAAAGGCAAAATAGGAATTCCCATACTTAATATGTGTGTGAATAAACTGACAGTTCGCAATAATCACAGAGACTACAAACTCTACACTCCATAATAACCAATTGCCACCAGCAAAGCCTCAACTCGGAAGGAAAATTCGAAATCTAGTTTTCGCACTATTGCTTGAGCTCGTCGGCCACTTATCCTAGGTTCCACTAGTACCAACATCTGAGGCTTGTGTATGGAAATATAACCCCTCAAAGTTCTCATAAAAATGGGGCTTCCCGCCCCTTAGCAATTCCAGATCAGAATAGACATAATATAATGGAAAAAAAAGAGAAAACGGTGACGTTACCTATTGGAGCACGGGGGGATGCGCCATCCTTAGTATTTCGTCCTCCCTGGGGGGCATTGCAACATTGGTTTCCTGAAGATCCCAAGTGTCCACACTGCCTATCAGAGTTGTCGATTCCATCTCAGGGTTTGCTTCTGGACGAACATCTTCATCCATCCTCATCTCCGGGTCATTGATGTCAGGGGGTTGAGTCAAGTAGGGGATCAATGGCATCACTCCCTCAACCAGAACACCACTCCCCTCTTTGTTGCCATCCAAAGGCTCGGCGTGAACGCTGACGTCCCTCGCTGAACCACTATCATAGTAGATTTCAGTGGGTGATGCAAATCGGATGGCTACATGCTGCTTTGTGGGTTAAGTATCCAGTTTAAGAAGGGCTTCGGGGACCTGCACCGGCTAGGGAGAGGTTGATCCAAGGTGGGCTTAAGGGCTCGGGGCTCTGTGGGCCACCGACGTCCCCATTGTGCTTTTTGGTTTAGGCTAGGATCCATTGGGTGTGTGGCGCAGCCCAAAGGGGTGGAGGGTGGCTGCTCATACGGTGAAACGCTCAACTGGTCGGGTTGCCTGCCCCGGAGGTAACCCAGCGGATGTTGAAGGCTAGGCATTTAATTCGCGTTTCTAGGAAGATTCGAATAAGGAAGAGAATCGGGATCCTCTGTGACGAGGCGTAGCCGTTGGTTGACGTGATGGAGTCTGAGAATGTGACCGTTGTTTAGTTCTAGTAGATTTGCGTTGGACCTGTATCCAAGGTCCGTAGCCCTCAGCTGTCACCTCCTCCAACTTCTCTCCTCTGGCACTATTCAGGACGCTCAGCGGCTATGGAATGGGGTTATCCATCATCTGGTCTGGTGGGGGAGATACATTTGGTTTAGGATGCCTTGATGTGCAGGTGCCAGTGTCATGCCCAACAATACCACAGAGGAAACAGATTTGAGGCAAACCCTCATATGCAACCGTTAGCGTTTCACCGTCCAGTTCCACGTGCGAGCACAAGGGAGTGCTTAAATCAATATCCACCGTAAGGCGTGCAAATTTACCTCCCTGATCTAACAACGTTGTTTCATCAATTTTCATGGTCTTTCCCATTAAATTCCCTAATGCAGTGAGGATCATCGGATGGTAGCGTGAGATAGGGAGCTCGAGAAATCGGATCCAAAGCACCACACGTGAGATTGTCCCTTGTGCCGCCCTGAACTCCGGGTACCAGCGTTGCACCGATAGTGCATGTCCGAGAATGATCCAGGGGCCATTAATTAACGCGTTGAGGAAGTCACTTTCGGCAAGGAAATTCACCGGAAAAAATTCATGGTCCAAGTCGACAACCTTCATCAGGGCAGTCGGTTTCCACAGGAGTTAGAGGTAGCAACAGAGCAGCTTGTATCCCACCCTATGTCCGATGAGCTTCATAATAATAGTATGCTCCCAACGTTCGTCCAAACGCATCTTGAGGGTGGAGGACAATTCGATGCTGCTCCCTGAGGCATCTTGAATATGTATTATGTCCCTTTCCTCTATTTTGACCAGGTCTTCATGAGGCCATGCCATTTCTACCTCCCCGTCGTCTCCTACTGGTTCCCCGCTGACTGCAGCACTATAGGAGAGTTTCGCTTATGGAGGAGGGTCTTCCTCACGACCACGTAGTTCTACTTTTTTGACTCTATGTCTGTCGTGAGGGGTGGCAGTAGCCGTCGTGAGGTCCAGTTGTAAGGCAGACCACAAATGAGTTTCCATGCAGAGGAAGTCAACTTTTGACGACGACTTTAAGAGTCTTCGTCAAGTTGAGCCCCACCTTGTACGTTCTTTGGCAGCAAACATAATAATAATAATAATAATAATAATAATAATTATTATTATTATTATTATTATTATTATTATATTTAAATACGATTCGATTGAACTCTTAAAAATTGATCTCGACCGAAGAGGGCTAATGTAAACTATCTAGAATGGGGGGTTGAATAGATCTTTGAACCTTTTTGTAAAATTCAACAAAAACAAGAAATTAAAACCACACAAAATAAATAAACAAATTTAAATGCGAGGAGTAGGGAAGAGAAGCAAACACTGTTTTTATAGAGGTTCAGTGCTAAGACCTACATCCTCTACCTCAACTCCCACTTAGGATTTTGGCAAACCACTTTTACTACACACTTTTTAGTTTAGTGTGAACTTTTCAATACATTTGACTTCCGGCTCAAGCTACGCCTCACACTCGATTTGTTTTCCGGCACAAATCCTACCTCACAAGTGATTTTCCAC
>JAOSBO010033271.1:0-11365 GCA_027563915.1 Erythroxylum rotundifolium | reverse complement strand
TATCTTTAATAAGTGTGAAATTCCCAATTTGCCCTTCCATTTATACCTAATGTCTATTTAAACTTAAGTGGTCTTCCTAAAATGCCCTTATATCACCTTACAGTATTAATACTTTAATTACATCAATCCATGAAATAAATGCTCCCAAACTAGACATAATAATTAAACTCCAAATAAAATGATTTACCCATCAAGGCCACAAAATTTATTCAAATCATGCTTAATAAAATAAATAAAAAATTTAGGGCCCAATAGATTGACATGTCATAATCTTAACCATGAGTTCTCCTTCTAGTATTCTATAATCTTATCCGATCTTCTTTACTTGATCTCAAATATTAACAAACACATTATGGTATCTCAAACGCACAAAATTAAAGCTCGATAAATTTCTCTTAACTACATAACGCACCAAAAACATAAACAAACACTCATATTACACAATTCTCATCCTAAACATGCACAATACATCTAATTAAGACCTAAAAACATACCAAAATACCCACTAAAACATGACATAAACTCTGACTATCAGGTTGGTTACAATTTTAATGTATGGCGTTATTATTAAATTAATAAAGTTAATCTTTATTTTTCTGTAATATGTTAATTACGTTTGATATTTTAATTCTAAAGATAAAATTCTTGGAATAATTACTATATGATTGAAATTAAGATGAGATAATAATTATCAAATTCAATTTGCATTTATGTATTATTCTCAAATGTTCCTAGTTGTAGTTTCTTCAAGACAAGATATTGATGAAACGAAAAATTAGCACACATTATATTTCTCTCTTATAAAGAAATAATTAATCTCATAAATTAAAGTATGGAAATACTTAAAATAATGTTTGGGTGCTTATTAGACAATAAGTTTAGTGAACTGATCCAATTATGAGGATTCCAAATGGAATATTACTTATTTGTCTATGGATTTGCTCATAATGAAGGTTATATAATTAATACGTAGACTTAAGTATCTCATATGAGAATTACTATGTTTTGATGTTACTTATAAATTATCGGTAGTACTTAACAGTATGAACTATATGATGATAGGTAAGTCAACAAAGGATTTGTCACTCTAAAGTAATTAGAGAGAATGTTCTACCATTCTTGATCAGTAGTGATTTAAGGAATTCTCTAGCCTAAGTGAATTTACATTTAAAAAGGATTTTTCAAATAGCAAATGTGAATTAATTACTAATTAGCAAGAACGAACATGAATGGATACAAAAGAGTAGACATTATATTCATACTCTGTTCAATTGTAATATGGGATGGTGAAAGGATTAAATTATAGATCATAACCATGCATGGATAAGTTAAGTCAAACCACTTTGACATTCCTTATATTTGGGTGGTCGTGACACTTTGCTAGATGTCAATCTTGATCTATGTTTATAAATGTTTAATTAGAGAACTAAGGATAAATTAAAAGTTGATATAATTTATCTAATTATGATTATAAATAATAATTTATAAACATTGTCAATATATTAGGAGCCTAATGGGTCCTATATAAAGTGTAGTTTAAAAGAAAAAATCAATTTAAGTTGGACTTAATTATAAAGCTTAAAAAATTTTAGGATCAAATATGAGATATTTGATTTTATTAAAATTAAATTAATTAGAGTTAGACTTTAACTATAATTTATTTATTTATTTTTAATAGAAATTCAAAACCCTTGTGCTTTTTTAATAAATAGGAATAAGCATAAGGAGCTAGCAATCCTACTAATTTTGCTCAAAGTGATGAGTGAATGCTTTGTAGATACTGCTAGAACTGGGTGAGAGAATAGCTCATGGTTGAAATATCAAGAAAATTTTGAAAGGATTTCAACAAGAATATTGAATCAGGTCCGATTTAATATTTTATTATTTAAATTTAGTTTTTTAAATTATTCAGTTATTAGGTGTCCGATCGAATTCTACTAAATCCATGATTCAACCACCGTTGGTTTCCTAAGGGTGGTATTAGAACCTCCTTTAATTGTTTAACTTAAATTAAATTCTTGATTGTTATTGATTTGATAAGATATAAGGCTAAAAATTTTGATGAAGTTTCTTATTTAATTAAAGTTCAAACTGTTTTTCTGAAAATTTTATTCCGCCTCTTCTAGTTATTGTAAACCAAACCAAATCAAACCAAACATACCCAAATTCCCGCCTAAGCAGGGTATAGGGAGGGTAAGATGTACGCAGTCATGCCTGCATCTTCGATAGAGATACAGAGACTATTTCCTTATAGACCCCCGACAAAAATAAGAGCAAAACAAATAACAACAAAGAAACAGACACATATAACGAAACAGCCACAAAAACAAACACAAACGCATAAACAAACAGACCAGACCAATGCAAGGACACCTCTGGATAAGTAAAACAATATATGTAGATGCATGGAGACTATAACCTATGGAATGCCCATGAAAATGAAAATATATAAATACATAAATACATAAAGATGTAAATAGGTGAGCAGGCATAGGCAGAGATATATAAAAATTACAATCAAGAAAGTAGCATGATAAAAACTAATACAACAAAATAAATACCATGAAAAGAAAAGTACACTAGGTAAATAATACCTCTAATTACATACACAGTTATATACAGATACACTTCCTATATTACCTATTTCTGATCTAACGTCTGCTATCTATTAAAGTAGAGGTGTCCTTAAAGCAGTCTAGAGCCCATTTTACCCCTCACGCCCCTCCTCACCTGATATGTCTAATATCGAAATTCTGCGTCGCCAACTGTTTCTATCAGATGTCATATCCTTAGATAGATTTAGCGCCTGTAGGTCCAATATGATCTGTTCCTCCCAAGCCCTCCTTGGCCTCCCTCGACCGCGCTTTCCTTCAACTTGGATCCCTTCAACTCACCTGACTGGTTCCGTCTCACATCTCCTGCACACATGTCCGAACCATCGCAATCGCCACTCCCTCAACTTGTCACCAATAGCCGCGATGCCTAACTTGTCTCTATACTCCCTATTTGGTATTCTATCTAACATTGTACAACCACACATCCATCTCAACATTCTCATCTCCGCAACTTCAAACTTTGTCACTTGCGCCACCCTTATAGGCCGACATTCAGAGCCATAGAGCATAGCCGGTCATATGGCCGTCCTATAGAATTTTCCTTTCAGCCATAGTGGAAATTTCCTATCACATAGGACTCCAGTTGCCGCTCTCCATTTCACCCAACCAGCTTGGATGCGATGAATTACATCGCTCTCAACATCTCCATCCTCGTGTAAAATAGAGCCTAGATATTTAAAAGTATCCTTTTGGGTTATCGCGTGAGTTCTAATCCGAACGTCTTGTCCGTCGTCCTCTGAACTCTGGGCAAAATTGCATACCATGTACTCGTTCTTCGATCTACTTAACCGCAAACACTTTGACTCCAGAGTCTGTCGCCACATCTCGAGCTTCCTATTAACTGTTGCTTTCATCTCTCCGACTAAGACAATGTCATCTATGAACAACATACACCACGGCACCTCCTCTTGTATGTCCTGCATGATGACATCTATTATTATTGCAAAAAGAAACGGGCTTAAAGTTGAACCTTGATGCAACCCTATATCCACCGGAAAATACTTTGTCTCTCCCACTGGCGTGCACATACACGTTCTAACGGCCTCGTACACATCTTTTATAGTCCTGACATAGGTACTACGAACGTTCTTCGCTTCTAAACATCTCCAAATGACTTCTCTTGGCACACTATCATATGCCTTCTCTAAGTCAATAAAGACCATATGTAGGTTCCGCCTACACTCTCTATACTTCTCCATCAGCCGTCTTAATAGATGGATTGCTTCAATAGTTGATCTCCCAGGCATGAAGCCAAATTGATTCTCTTTCACTTGTACTATTTTGCGCAATCGTTGTTCAATAGCTCGTTTCCACAGTTTCATACTATGGCTCAAGAGTTTGATGCCTCTATGGTTTCCATATTCTTGGGCGTCGCCCTTGTTCTTATATATCGGTACTACTACGCTACGTCTCCACTCCTCCGGCATTCTCCCCGTGTGCAGGATAGCGTTGAAAAGAGTTGTCAGCCATTGTACCCCCACCTCGCCAAGACACTTCCACACCTCAATAGGTATCTGGTCAGTGCCTACTACTTTCAATCTTCCCATCTTGTTAAGGGCTTCTTTCACCTCCTCTTTAGAAATTCTTCGAACATCATCACACTGCGTTCCCTGGGTTCTCGCTGTTCTTTACTCTCTATACCAGTGCCTTCATGTCGCACCTCATTAAATAGGTTGTTGAAGTAGGCTTCCCACCTGTCTTTAATGTCGTTATCTCCCAAAAGTGTTCTCCCGTCTTCTCCTTTGATATGCCTAACGGTATCGATATCTTTACTCTTTCTGGCACTTGCCTTAGTGAGCTTATAGATATTTTGTTTGCCGTCTTTAGTATCCAATCTTCGATACATCTCTTCATAGGCCTTTGTTTTTGCCACTGAGACTGCTTTTTTCTCTTCTATTTTGGCATGTCGATATTCTTCCCTTCTTTGGCCTTTCTCTTGCTCATCAGTAGTTGCCATCCATCGTTTAAGATTTTCCTGCTTTGCCTTAACCTTTATCTGTACCTCGTCGTTCCACCATCACGATTCCCTATCCATTTTCCGTTTACCGGAGGTAATTTCTAACATCTCCTTTACCCGTTCTCGAATAGTTGTAAACACGACCGTCCATAAACGATCTGCCTCCCTTATGCGTTCTACCGTGCACACCGGAGCAATGGTATTTCGAAAGTTTAACGTCGTATCTCCCTTGAGATTTTTCCAGAGTATCCGTTCTCGCTGGGTTTGAACAGGTTCTCTAATCTTATTTCTCCATGCAACATCGGTAACTAATAAGAGACGTTGCAACGCCATTTTTTCTGTTGGGAGCACCCTACAATTTCTACAACTGCTTCTATCCCCTTGACGTAGAAGAACGTAATTAATTTGTGTATTTCGTCTTCCACTCTGGAAAGTGATTAAGTGGTCGTCTTTCTTCTTAAAGAAAGTATTAATCACCATCAAGTCATGTGCTGATGCAAAGTCTAGCAGATCCCTGCCGCCATCATTCCTTACACCAAAGCCAAAACCTCCATGTACCCTGGGGTAACCGTCGACCCCTACTCCAACGTGGCCATTGAAATCTCCGCCGATGAAGATTTTGTGGGCTCTAGGAATGGAAGTTACTGCATTGTCTAACTGGTCCCAAAAAACCTATTTCTCACTATTCTCCAACCCTACATAGGGTGCATAGCCACAAACTATGTTCACTGGCTCTAGTCCTACAACTAAGGTTATCTTCATAAGTCTATCCCCAAATCTCTTCACCTCTACGAGACTGTCTTTGTATTTCTCTGACACCATAATCCCTACCCCATTTCTCCTACTTTCATTCCCTGAATACCACAATTTGTACCCTCTAATTTCCTTTGCTTTCTGCCCTTTCCATTTTGTTACTTGAAGGCAGACTACATCGACTCTTCTTTTCCTGAATACATCAACTAGTTCGAACAATTTCTCGTTCAAGGTCCCCACATTCCAAGTACCGACATGTAAACTTACATCCGGCACCCTTTCCCACAGTAGCTCCCTACTTCGCCCCCCAATCACTGGATACGATCTCTGATTATCATTACTACTACGCGGGTCTATTATGCAATAGCGCAAGTACCAACTAAGAAATAAATAGATAGATAAAATAATAAAAAAAAAGTGGGAGCGAGATAACTCGCTAGCTCCACACTACCGACACCTCGACAGCTTCGGGGTAAGAACCGCTCCCGACCTTGTTTTGGGCTGCTCCAACCTACACTAACAGATAAAGCAGTGAAAAGTTCCTGTTTGGTCCCACCCACACAAAAGAGAGGGTATCACCAAGTATGAGTAATCTGATAATAACACATTGGTAAGGCTGAGAAATAAACAATCAGTGGTAAAGTAGAAGTCTGCCTCCCAGATATGTGTCTGTATTGGGACCACCTACGTTCAACCTACTGGAGACGCAGCCGACAGATCCCTAACAACACGCAAAATGATCCCACCACCAACCAGATCTATAAGAGATGTGCAACCCACTATCTACCAGATTTGTATCAGGAGAGACCTAGCACTTTTTCAGAGAAGAAGCCGCCTACCATCTTTCCAATACAAAATATAACTTCTAGAGGTTGGCATCTGACCAACCAAGCTATTGAAAGAGCTTGGTAAGAACCCACCGAAATTCTCAAGTCAAAAGTATCTCAGCGCTTACAAACGTTGAACAGGAGAATCACAGTAAAGTGGATAAGAGGCAAACTTATTGCCGAGGAATTAGTCGAGGAGATGAGCCCAGTATTAGCACCTAGCAGAGGATTGGTTGTCACACCCAAAGATCTCGAGAAGAAAGTACGGAGTCGCCAACTAGTCCCTGTTTCCTTCTAGCGTAGCTAAGTGAGTCTCCAACTAAGGCCTTAGAGAAAAGGGATAAAACTAAGACCAAGTACGGAAATCAAATCCCCAAATCCAAAAACCCTAACCCACAGAGAAAGAGCAGAGAGCGGAGCAGCAAAAGTTCCTTTCTCAATTCTATTAGAAGAACGCAAATAAAAGAAATGAAAATAGCACCCAAGTCGAGCGCAAGCAGACGGAAAACTACTTTTCTCCGAGACCAAACAGAAAGCGAAATTCGACAAAACTCGTTAAACACATTTATCGCAAGCAAACAAGACCAGAACTTCTCTTCAACCGCTCACCAAACGAGGTGACCGACAGCGAGATTCCGGCGGATGTTAAAGGAGGAAGCGGTTATAAGCTTAAACTAGAGCCAGCTAGAGAGAGTAAGAGAGAGAGAGACAGAGTTCCTGTGTTAGATTTTCTAATGCCTCTTCTAGTTATTGTGTTTCTATAAATTGGCTTTTACGTCAGCCATGTGTATTCATTTTGGTTATTATGTTTCTAGAAATTGGCTTAAGCATTAGCCATGTATATTTCTTCTGGTTATTAAGTTCATGGAATATCACCGGTGACTTGCACTGCCGCTGACGAGGGACTAATCCACCGGTGGTGAATCGCCACTAATGAAGGGCGTTTTTTCCTTCCACAATCAAAGCTAGAAGGCAAGGACACAGTGGACCAACACACGGTGTTTTAGAAGTTGGAAGCTCAAGCGAGAGAAGTCGAGAAGAGCCTGCGGGAAACCTTAATTTTGGAAAAAGATGGGCATTACGCGTCTGTAGTAGACACTATTGGCATGTCGTTATACGCGCTAGTCAATGCGCCAGTGCTGCACGCACTGGACAGTCTCAACACTTTTTTAATTTGATTTTATATGTTTTTAATTTAATAGAGATTAAATTGGTTCCTATCCTTAATATTAAAAAAATATTTTTCTAAATGTTTGAAAATAGTCTTCAAAGGATAATCATTATTAGGAATATTTTAAATTTTAGTTTAATTTTTAAGAAGTTGAAATATTAAGTTAAATTAGTTATCAAATCAATAATTAGATTCAAACGAAGATTTTAACGATATCTTTCATAATTAGATTATGTTATAAATGCTTAATATAATGAGATTGTATCATTTTGATGAGACCAAAAAATTTTAAAATTATAAATCCTCCAATAAAATATTAAGTACACGTTGGGAATATCATAATTTCCTTCCATTATTTAAGAATAAAATCATAGTTCTGTTTATTGGCTTATTGAGAAAACTCAAGGCCCCCTTTATGCCGAATATGTTTGATCTTAAATTAATGGGTCCTCTTTAACCAAATTTGTATGATTTGGATGAGCAAACTCAAGATCATTTGGATTTAGAGGCAGGGTTAGGAATAATATATAAGATTTTGGCAAAGAATTGTCACCTAACGGATCTAGGAGTCAAATAAGATGTGATTGATAAAGTTGTTATCTATCTGATTTAAATTTAGTTGGTTTATTAAGCAAACTTAAGATTAACTATTTTTTAATATAATCCTAGCCCACTATGAAATGATTTGTTAACTTCTCGATCTAACAAATAATAGTGAGGGCGATTCTTTTAAATAAAATATTCTGGGAGTAATCAAATATTTATTAAAATCCTTATTTTATTTAATTTTAAGGTATAAATTAATATTTGCTCTTTTATGTATTTTAGTTATCAAATCAGAAGATGAGTACCAATACGAAGTTGAGGAGCATTATGGATGCTAACAAGCTAACCAGAACTAACTTCACAGACTAGTTGTGCAACCTGAGAATTGTTTTTAAACAAGAAAATAAGTTGTATTTTCTTGACCTATTGTTCCACTAAAGCCTAGTTTAGACGCAACTGATGAGGCTTGGGAGAGATATCAATGTTATATTGATGATGTTAAGTAAGCTACATGCGTGATGTTAGCTAGCATCACTTCAAAGCCTCAAAGACATCATGAGAATATAGATGCTCCTACTATAATTATACATCTCAAGGATTTTTTTAGTGCACAAAACAGGGTGGAGAGGTATCAATTCTCCAAAGCATTTCTTCAATATAAGATAGCAAAAGTGTAATATCCAGTTTTCTCATACTAAGGGTTAGGACCCTAGACCACTGTATATGAGAAATAGTGTTGAGAAAATTATGAGGTGCATTGCAATCACATGCATATCATTAGCATACACACATGAATTTTGATTTTCATACACATTGCAAATACTGCATATTGATAGGTGTGCATTAGTACATGTTTTTGTAGGTATTTGGCATGTGTTTTCTTGCATAATTGTTGATCATTGTTATAGTTTAGGATTCATTTTGTATGTTTTAATTAAGTTTGATTTCCATTATTTTTATTGTGTGTTTGGTGTTAATTGAGGGTAAGAATTGACTATTTTATGTATGAAGGAAGATGGAGCAACTTGAAGGTTGAACTAAACATCAAAGAGGAGAAGAAAAGAGGAGGGCATCTATGACCAATTCTTATGATTGTGGGAATCTTGCAAATTCCCTTGGTCGTGACAATTATAAGCCGAGACTTAATGTTGGGCTTCATTAAACCTTTGACTATAAAAGGATAATTAAGCCTCCATCTTCAAGGGAGACGACACCCTTCTGTAGAAACACCATCCTTGAGTGAAGAACACATGTTTGGAGCCTTGAGGAAGGATTGAAGATAAGGATCATCATTAAGATTGGGCAAAATAGCACATCAACACCAAAATTCCAGATTTTGGCAAAGAAGAGAAGGAGTCTTTACATTCAATTTTCTGTCACTTTAATCTCTTCTAATCTATGTAAAAATGATTTATTTCAATGTTGATGATGTTATGGAGACCATGTTTGGCTGATTTAGTTTTAGGGATTGCTTTTGAACTATTTTGTTAGACCTCCTACTTTTTTGAATTGAATAAAGTTGTCTCCGATGATTGTTGTTTTTAATTGTTATCTTGCAACAAATCGAGAGAGTGAGTAAGATGAAATTTTTTTAGGATTGTAGAACGAGAGTTGGGAACCTATAGACTAGCAATCATCACATTAATTGAATAGTTAGAAGAGAGATCACAGCTAGTTAATTGATCATCCATAGGATAGTTTAACAACTAGTTGAATCGGTAGAGTCATTGGGGAGGTTGAGAGATCGTCAAATTCATTCCCGTTAATTCAATTAGGGATAAATACTTACACCTTGAGAGAGGGTAATTAGTACATTTGAAAATCTAGGATGAGACACAATTTAATCGATAAAATAGGAGGGAGACAAAATAGAGAAAAAAGTTATATCTAGTTTTCAGATTCTTAAATTCCAATTTTTCTGAAATTGTGGTATTGTTCTTTGTTTGTTATTAACCTTTTAGTTTTGGTTTAATTTTCTAAATTATTTTCTTTAAAAGAAATTTTGTTTCTTAAACAAAGTGTGTCCAAATTAGGCAATGATTGAGCATTAATCGTTGTGGGATCGATATCCGCTATTTTTAACTACAAACCCCATTCGCTTACAGTTTTTGAGTGTAAAACAAGTAGATAGGTTTTACTATCATCAAGTTTTTGGCATCATTCCGAGGGATTGATTGTTGACCATCGTGTTTGATTTAGATTACTTTTATTTAAGAGTTTTTGATACTTTTTCTTGTGTAATTGCAAGTGCATGAACACAAGGAGCATATGAAGAATGAAAGAAGCAATAGAAGACGAATTTCCCAACATTAAGAAGAATAAAAGAGAAAAAAGAAGGGAAAAGCATCTAAATTTTTCAAATTAAGAAATGGCTGAAGAAGGAGAGTAAGGAGGACTAGAGCGAAGTTGATGGATTTCATTGAGGCCAGGATTTAGTCCTCAAAGAGAGGTGAGACCAGTAGTCCAAGAAAATAATTTTGAGATAAAGCTAGCACTACTCAATATTTTACAAAATAGTGTGAGGTTCTACAAGCTATCCAATGAGGATTCGAACGTCCATACTGCAAATTTCTTGGAGAACTGCAACCCATTAAGATTCAACAAAATGTCTAACCATGTGGTGAAGCTGAGACTATTTTCATTTACGTTGAAGGATTGGGATAAAGCATGGTATAATTCATTGGATTCAAGCCAAATCATGACTTTGGAGCAGCTTACCCAAGCACTCCTTGCCAAGTATTTTCTATTGGCAAAAACGACAAGGATAATCAAGGAAATCATAAATTTCCAGCAGAGTGATGAAGAATCTCTCTATAAAGCTTGGGAGAGATTTAAAGAACTTCAGAGAAGTTGTCCACATCACAACCTCCCGAAGGAGTTTCTGCTTCAGACATTCTACAATGGAGTGAATATGAGCCCAAAGGGAACAATTGATGTAGCAGCCGGAGGTTTACTGATGAGGAAAATAGTGGAAGTAGTTCATGATTTATTGGGAGACTTGGTAAGCAATAGTTGCATGTGGTCAAGCGAGAGGAGTAGACACGGAAAGAAGGAACTGAAAGGCATTGTAAGGCTCCAAAATATACCCTAGATGAAGTGCTAAATATTTATGAAAGTACATGTATGAGAGGAGTTAAAATTGTGCCATGATTTGGTAGTGAAAGGGCTTAGGATGTGAATTTTGGTATTAAAGGACCATAGTCAGTGAATAGAAATTAATTGAAGCCATTAAAGTATTGAAGTATTTAAATTTACTTTTGGACTAGGAAAAAATAGTTAAGAGGCAAGTTAAGTTTGTACATGAAAAATTAGAATGATTAGGCCTATGAGTTAGTGACATTTGGCAAAGCCAATACATTGGCATTTGGTAACATTCATTGTGTGACAAATGGCAACCTAATAAGAAGAAACATGGCAATTAAATGTGTGGATTAGTGGTAGCCTAATCCATTGATACATGGCATTACATGCAAAGTGACACATGCTTAAGGAATTT
>JAOSBO010033247.1:0-11369 GCA_027563915.1 Erythroxylum rotundifolium | reverse complement strand
CCGAGTAGCCACCGATCAGAGCTTAAAGCTCAATGAGTGAAAAAGAGCCTTAAGCTCAAAAGTGTTTCAGAGCCTCAGGCTCAACGTTTAATGAGCCCTGTATGGGACAGTTATCAATGAGCCCTTTAAGGGACAGTTTAGGCACTCGATCACAACAAAATAACAAATGGAAAGTGGATCTCATATGCATTACGTTTGCATAATGAAGTGATTAAATTATATTGTATGAGAAGTGTGAAATGTGAAATAATGTGATTTATATGATTGTGTGACTGGGTGAGCCATTGATGATGGTTACTCACTGAGTTCGCAAAACTCACCCAAAATTTGCAATTATTTTTCAGGATTAGAAGAGTACCCCGTTAGGGCAACGGGAGTATACCTGCAGCATAAGTGAAGGATAGAGGTCGGGATCAGTTGGCGTCTGCATTTGTGTCTTTTTCTATTTTGTCTAAAATTGTATATTTCGAAACTATTTTACAAATGATGTATGTTGTAATGTAAGGAGTTTGTGATTGAAAATGTTCGGAATGAAAGTGGGCCTGATTTGATTCAATTGATTAAGGATTTTTCTGCAAGTGTGCGTATCGACTTAATTAAGAGATTTTTTTTGTTGTAAAGAGATCTGACTGATTGAGGCCTTAGCTCGCCACCCTCGTGGGGCACGGACTCGGATATCACTATCGGTGACGGGTTCGGGTCTTGCGGGAGTGGGGTGCTACATTAATGGCTGCTCCTAAATCTAACAAAGCTCCCCTTATGGTAACCTTTCCTATAGTGCAAGGCACAGTGAAAGATCCATGTTCTTGGCATTTTATAAGGATTTGAGGCTTGAATAAGGCAGACACATTCGAGCTTTGTTGGACTCTCTCATTTGGTCTAATCTTCCTCTTATGGGTATATAGGTCTTTGAGGTACTTGGCATAATTAGGAACATGTTTCACAAGTTCAAGCAAAGGAATATTGACTTCAATTTTACCAAACAAGTCAATGATATCTTTCTCATGCTTAATGTCAGTCATTCGTTGGCTCATCAAATATGGATCAGGAAAAGGAAGGTCTTTAAGGTTTACCTCCTTACCATCAGCTTTACTGGCTCCATGTTTGTTTGACTCATCTTGCTTCCTTGCTATGGCTTGTTCATTGTTTCTCTCAAAACTTTTTCCTTTGTCTTTCAAAATTATGGACTTCTTTCCAGCCAATAATGCTTTCTCTTTTGTGCTTTCAGAATTCTTCTTTTTTTCTAGCATGGAAGGCAACTCATCATAGTCAATCTCTGCTTTAACTACTTCCTCATCTGATTCTTGGAATTTCACTTGCTTACCACTTTAAAGAGCTATTGCGTTTAAACTTTTCGGGTTGATAACGGTGTTTGAAGGAATAGCTCCACTACTTCTCACTTGATTCTCAGTCATGTTATTGGACAATTGGATGACAAAGGAGTTGATACTGTTAGCCTTTGTTTCCAATTGCTCCATTCTCTTCTCTAAAGAATTAAACCAAGCAGCATTCTTTCATGACTCTTGCTGAATTAAAGAAGCTATGGCATTGAACTGATTATTATTAGAAGTCCTTTCCTCCTTCATCAAAGTCATCATGTTGTGCAGCAGTTGGTTGGTGTCCTCCTTGGGTGGGATAGTTAGGGCTTGCTGTTGGTTGGGGAACTGGTTAGTGGAAGTACCAGCTCCTCCCCCTTGTTGGAATTTGTTTGGTGCCCTTCCCTTTTCATTTATCCAACTAAACCTAGGGTTTGCCTTCCATCCATTGTTATAGGTGTTGGAGTAAGGATCCCATTTCTGATTTGTTCGCCTCGGATACACTGCAGACACCTCTTCATATTGTCTGGGACCAACATTGGATATGTGCATTACTTACCCACAAGTGTCACAACTAGGTGCAGTGAGATACATAGAAGATGTCAGGTGATACATATTCAGATTTTTCAGTTCTACAGTGATGAAAGATAATTGTGAGGTCACTCTACTCTCTAAAGAGTCTACTTTTGACGCCAAACTCTCCATTCTTTTAGATTGGGTTGTTATGGCGCCTAACTCATGCACTCCTCTGGCCTCCCTAACACTGTAATGTTGATGATTCAAAGCCATCTTCTTGATTAAATCCCATGCTTCCATAGCTGTAAGATCAATCAAAGAACCTCTCGAGGCCACATCCAACATACTACACCAACTGCTCATCAGGCATTTGGTGTGGGTGCTTCTGGACAATAGAAGTGCTCATTAGCAAGACTCATGAAGTGGTTCCAAAATTCGTAAAGGGATTCATCATAATCATGTTGTGTTGAATAGATCTCCTTCCTCATCGATGAAGTTCTGGAGAACGGAAAATATTTTTCCAAGAATGCTTTCCTCAAATTTGCCCAACTATGGTAAGCATTTACCACATGTCTCGGAAGACTTATATACCACTCCCTGGCTTTTCCTTCCAGTGATAAGTGAAAAACCTTCCACAATACTTGATTAAGTAAAGCTTCCACCGGTTTCATACTCTGACAAATCATGGACAATGATGGAAAATGCATATAGGGATCCCTTCCTGTCAATCCGTGAAATTTAGGAGGAGAGTTAAGGAGTAATCCTTTAACTTCAAAATTAACGTCAAAATTAGGACTAGGCAGCAGTAAATGGATTATAATTAACATCAGAAGTAGTTGCTTCCCTAGTGGTTCGCCTATATTGATTTCCGTTATTCTCTCCATCCCTTTCATGTTCCCCGTTACCTCCATTATCACCATTCCTAGGTTGGTTAACATAAAAGTTAGGGTTTTGAAGAAACACTGGGTTCTTAGCCAGGATCACTCTATTTATCGACTCACTCTCACTTCTTAGCTGACTAGACTCTTTTTCTCTTCTTTCCTTCCTAATCTTTTGCAAATGTCTCTTAATTTCAAGATGAAAAGGTAGAAGTTTGACTTTCTTAGGCATGCACGGAAACAATTCAAATGAAACTAAAATGAAATAAAAAGTAGAAAAATTTTCTTGCAACCAAACAAAGTCAAATAAAAAGGCGAAATGTGAACGATGCAAGTGTGTTGTGCATGAAAGTGTGATGTAACAGTAAATTGAGCAAGTAGCATATATATGTACGAAAAAGCAACAAAGAAATGTTCAAAACTATGTTGTGTAAAATTGCTAAATATGTAGCCTGCAAAAAGTTTAGTATGAAAGAAAGTGTAATCCTATATATATTATCGACAAGTATGACTCTAAACTATCTTAGATGCAATCCAAACTAAGGTTCCTCACCTCACTTAGCAGCAAGGAAAATGACAACAGCTAACCTAAAGAACCAATCAAAAATATGTTTTTTCAAGGATTGCAGTACAGGATGCAACCTCGGGTCATTTCACTTAGTCCAAACCAAATTAATGGAACGAAGCTGGCTTATATGTCATAATATGCAAAAAAAATTAGCAAGGAAGAGGGGGATTTTCAATCCTTAGAAATTTGGACTAAAACAAGTGAATTGTAAGAAAATGTAAAAAAAAGTATTTTTGGATTTTGGGAATGGAAAAGCGATAAAATGAAAACAATGATCAAATGATAATATTATCCTCTTGAAAATGAGCTTCAGCTATCATCGTTCGAAACAAATTTTAACAGGAGTGAATCACTAAGTTTCAAATGGTAAACCTTAAAGAACTCTTTAAGTCCAAGGTTTCAATTAATGAACTCCATTTATTAAAACCTAATGCAATAAGTCATTTGGGATCTAGAATCATCTCCATATCAAACATAACTAGGCAGATAAAAGAGAATCAACCAAATCACAAATAAACATATATGAGACTTCATATATTAAAGCTCAAAATTCTGCATCAAGAAATCCCAACAACACATTAAATATCCAATACTTGATTAAACTCTAGTCAAGAACATTCAACTACAACTTACAAATCCTAAACCTAGGAGTTCATAATAATGTAGCTGAACATGGGATGAATTACTACCCTTTAAAGACCATTGAACTCTAGCCGTTGCTACATTTTTCAAGAGGAAAGAGGTGCCTAGCCAAGCATTACTCCAGGAGGAATCTCAACCGAGAATCTACTGGAAACATTTATGGTAGCAGCCGTCAGTGGAGAAGTCGACGATGAAGTGGAGAGGAGAGGGTGATGATAGTGTCCGAAGGTCTTTTAGAGAGTGAGAGAGTGTTAGAGAGAGTTAGAGAGTGTCATTTTTCAATAGTGTGCCAACTGCTTTTAACCTAAAATGGTAGGTTTTTAAAGAAAATAGGTTATGGATTGGGTGGCACAGTGGGTATCTTTTCGAAAATGGTTCGGATATTCTAAGGTTCATCACGGTGACAGATAAGTTAGCCACAGTGAACTTTTTCCAAAAGTTTTACTTCTTTGTTGGCCCCTTTCGTCGTGGCGACAGAATAAATATTCGTCATGTTTAACTTTTCCTGAAAGTTTTTTGCTGGGAACTCTTCATTCGTCGGTGACAGATAAGTTAGCCACGGTGAACTTTTTCCAAAAGTTTTACTTCTTTGTTGGCCCCTTTCGTCGTGGCGACAGAATTAATCTTCGTCATGTTTAACTTTTCCTGAAAGTTTTTGCTAGGAACTCTTCATTCTTTACTGCGACGACATATCCTCTTTACCTCAGTGAACTTCCTATTGCACCTATTAACTTGTTAACTTGAATTCAACTCTTTCTATTCCTTGACTCTACATCTTCTTCTTGAGTATCCTACAATGAACAAATAGTAGTTTGAAGTATCAATTGTTCTCAGGAAATTAATTAGTACAATTAACACTCATTTTTGACAAAATTTACTCTCAAACTATATAGAATAAAGGTAGACACTCAAGAGTTAAATTAAGCATAAAATTTAGAAATAAGAGCTAAAAGGTGTAGTAAAGGTCATAAAAACGTCGCAAATTTATATAATAAACTTGGGCTTAATCAATAATCCCAAAACCCACAAACAAATCAATATAATGTTATCAACAAGAAATTTGAAAAGAAAACAAATTGTAAATAAAACAAAATCAACATAATCATCAATCAAACCCAATTAAAAAATGATTAAACCAAAGAAGTCAAGCAAAAACTAGACGAAAACATTCAGAAGGGAATAATCATCCAATGGGCTGCCTCCCATGTAGTGCTTCATTTACTGCCAATAGCTCGACCCTCCATTATGCATATGGTGGTTCAAATGAACGATATGGTAGCCGTGTGAAAATTAATCTTAAACTTTGTAGGTGAGATACCTTATTTTGCATTCCTTCTTCATTTTTGTTGTTCTGTGTTCACCTTTTCTGACACGTTCATTTTTTCCTGGAAGCATTCCCGGGGTCCTCACTATTTTTCCATCCTATTTAGAGTTTAGGTTCCTTGATATCCATCGGGGGTAAAGTAGACTGATAATTTTTCTTCGATATCTTGAATGTTAGCTGCTCCTTTCCCATTCTAAGTATTAATTCGCCCCCATCATCATCAATAGTCAAACTAACAGTAGCCAAAAAAAGTCACCCAAGAACCATCAGTCTTTCCTCGTCTTCATTATTGTCTAGTATGCAAAAATCTGCAGGGAAGGTAAATTTATCAATTTGTATTTGTACATTTTTTATGATCCCCTTTGGCAGATGCACCATTCACAAAGGTCTACTTTGGGCTCGTACCTTTATCGCAATTCATGCTTGCCTTCACTCGACATCCTACTTTTGTCTGCTTAAGCAGGATTTAGTTTCTCAAATGAATTTTGTCGAACAATTTCGTTAGCCCTCGAACACCTTGTCATACACAAGTGTTTAAAGTGTTTTTCTCATATAAGAAATAACACAGCATATAACAGAATAAAGAAAGCAACTATTGATATATATATAACCGAAGCTACTCTTTCATTAACCCTTAAAAAAATGTTAACAGAAGATACAAGTACCTCCTCCTTGAAGCACTTACAAAGAACTCCCTACTCGAAGCCCTTACAATAAGAAACCCCCAAAAGCTCTCATCTCTCAAAGCTCTCTCCTCTAAGTGATTTCTCTCAATGAGTGAATGATTCAATGGTTGAATGAATAACTCTTAATGCTAATGAGCTATTTATAGGCTCTTGATTAGAAAGCAAGTTCAAGATCTTTAAGGATCTCCATAATCCTAGTGGATCATGTAAACTAAAGATTACACTGCGTCACACTGACCAATAGGAAGACATCCCCTTTCCCTTAGGACTCTTCTAATTGGCTACATTACATCAAAATCTAATCAAATAAAGATTACATGCCAACTTGGAAGATTGCATCCATATCTTTAAAGATCTCAGCTATTTTCAGATGATCATCTCATATGATCTTTGTCTCTTAGATTTGATGAATCTCCAATGTGACCTTCAAGTTGATCTCACCGCGTCTTCATGTGCCACATCACCCATAGTTGCTACATCACTGCTGATGTGTTTTCAAAGTCACCAAGGCCTACTTGCACATGGCTCCATCAATGCACATCCATGGACAAGTCCATCTTTCATGATCAAGCTCACTCATGGTGGAGTCTCGTCGCTCCATGACTAAGTACAAGTCATAATTCGAGTTCGTATGAAAACTAGTATGTTTTACATACCTTCGACCTGTCTCACCAAAGTCAAGAGCCAATAGGTCTTTCCTCACTTATATGCCTTCACGCACCCTAGGGTCTCACATGATTCAGTTCACTAACTCCACACAACCTGACATTCAAATCTCATGTCTGATTGATGATTTCTGCCAATGTGTGTCTACTCGTATCGAATTCACTTAGTCTCGAGATCTTTACTGATAATTCCCACATCCACCCAAAGCTTGCCAAGACTCGAACAATCCTACAGTCTTGACTTAGGGGTCTAATAGTAGCCATGGGAAAATTGATCTTAACCTTTTTAGATGAGCTACCTTATTTTGGATTCCACCTTAATTGTTGTTTTCCTATCTTTTCTTTCTCCGACACGTTCATTTTTTCCTGAATGCAATCCCAAGGTCCTTAATATTTTCCCATCCTCCTTGGAATTCAGGTTCCTTAATATTCATCGGTGGTAAAGTATAGCGATAGATTTTCTTTGATATCTTGAATGTTAAATGGTCCTTTCCTATTCTTAGTATTAATTTTCACCCATCAACGTCAATAATTGAACGAGCAGTAGCCAGGAATGGTTGCCCAAGAACCATAGGCATTTCCTCATCTTCACTAATGTCTAGTATATAAAAATCCACTGGGAAGGAAAATTTATTAATTTGTATCTGTAAATTTTTTATGATCCCCTTTAACAGATGCATTGTTCCGTCAATTGTCACTAATGTCTCTATGGGCTCTGGCTCTTATAAACCCAACTTCTGATTGAAAGAGTATGACATCATGTTGATACCAACTCCCAAATCTACAAATGCTCAATCTATCATAACTCCATTTATACTACATGGAATGAAGAAGTCCCCTGGTCTTCCTTCTTTTGTGCTACATGTGGACTTCCTTCTGATGGGTATTCTTTAACCTCTATTGTCAGCAGTTCTTCTAGCATGAGCATTGTTTGGAGTTGATTTGTTATGTCTATCATCTTGCTTAACTCCTCTTCCTTAGAATTGCTCATTACTCCACTCGAAGATGACTCCTATTGAGTAAAAATCTGATGTGGGAGTCCAAGTTGAAGTTCCCTAATCGGTTCACTTTTTTATTTCCTTTGGATTTACCTCAGAGTTGCTTGGTAGACTACCTGAATTTTGTGAATATAAAGCGTTAGCTAGTTATAGTGCTAGTTTGGATCCCAAGACCGCCATCATCTTATCCATTTTGTTTTCCAATGCGCTGATTCAGTCTTGCTATAATCTTGGCAGTCCTTATGGACTTGATTGACCACTTGCATTGTTATTATTCCATAAAAAATTAGGTGGTTTCTCCACCTCGGATTATATGTGTTAGAATAAGAATTAATACCTTTCGGTGGCTGACCGAGGTAGCTTACCTATTCGATACCACCAACTCCCAATAGGAAACATGTTCGTTCAAGGTTACATATGCTAAGTTTCAATATTTATAATCTTGGTAAATTCTACAAGAACACAGGTCATTCGTGTAGTACCTAAGGTGTCGATCCCACGAGGAAGATAAACTAGTTCTAAAATTTAAGGTCAGCTAAGTTCGCAACACACCTAAATAAACAATTACTGTAGAAAATAAATCGATCGATAATCAATTTAAAGAATTGAGTTGCAGAAATCTAAATAAGATAACAAATCACAAAAACCAATCCTAATCCTACCTAGAAACTACTGAGAGAGGAAAAGGAGATTTCGATTTGAAATTAATGAAACCTATGTAATTCTCGACTTAACGGGTCTAGACAGTCCTCAGGTGAATTACTCTCTCTCGAGCTGTAATTCTTAACTCTAATTGATGGTCCCTAATTTAAATTATGGAATCGCGATCTCTCGATTCGTGATTGATCCAAAACCAAAATTAGTTCCAAGTTGCCAATTAACCAACTAGGAATCTATGCTCAATCTTTCTTCAATTGATTTAATCCTTTTCCTATCAATTCACCCACTTCTCGTTAGCCCAAATTGATTATTTTCACTTAGCTCACCCTCTTAGTCTATTGCCAAGTTATAATGAATAGGAATTAAATCACAATTAAATCAATAAAAAAATCAAATATGATTTTATTAATCTCCAAAATCAAAATCCAAAGGTGAGTATAAACACTACTCATCATTCAACACAATATACTCTCAAGAACTATTTCAATTCTATATATGATTGAAACTGAAATAAACGAAAAAAATGTTGAGAACAGAGTCCAGGAGGCAGCGACAGCAAAAAACAACCTATTTCAAGAAGTATGTCACGTCAAGATCTTCTCCGTGTCTCTATTCCTTTGTTTGCTTCCTTAATCTCCCATTTCTCTCTCAAGTTTTTTTGGAATTGGATAATGGGATTGATCCCTTTTTTAGACTCTCTGAACTGCAACCTCTGTTTCGTCATATTTTATTTATACTTTGGAGGCTTTTGGACAAATTCATGGTCGAATCGGTCCAAAAATTTGCTCAAAACTCTAATTTCTATATGAGCTGGATGCAGGGCACGATTGTGGCCCTGCCTGCTGCAATCGTGGCTAGTGCTTTAACCTTTCTGTCATGGTCATGGCCCAACGTGCACGATCGTGGCCTCATTGAATGCTCTCTGTCACAATCTTTGCACAAGTGCACAATTGTGGCCTAGCTACTGCTAGCTCTTCCTTCTCTATCATGATTGTGGCCTGTTGTGCATGATCATGACCTATGTCTTTGGTGTGAAATTCCTTGAATCTTCTCTGTTCTCTGCCGTTTATCCTAAAACACTAGCACACACATCAAGGTACCTCAAAAATATAACAATTAAGCTCAAAAATTCAAACTAACGTATAAAAACACTTAAACACATAAATTAACATAATTAAACCCTAAATGCACAGTCAACACTCAAATTCACACTATATACATAACAAATTAAACCCTAAAACATCATACGAAACACAATTATTAACATCCTCACACTTAAATATTTGTTTGTCTTCAATCAAACAAAACAACAAAAACATATCAATAGAAAACACATAATGCAATAATGAGCCAACGGCTCTAATCGTCTTGAAATAAATTTAATCTTAGACATAATTATTCAATTTATGTCAAATCATTAATATTGAAAATATATGTCAAGGGGCTTTGAACTAAATATACAACTTAATCAAGACCTAAGTGTTAACTTATCTATCCCTTTCAATTGTACACACACATTAATAATTTTTTGGTCCTTTAGACAGTGTAACTATTCCTAAGTATATTTTCATGATAAATTCAAGCTTATCACAAGGTCAGTAAGTTTTAATTTAAAACACACACTTTTTGTGATTTAATCCTAGACTTAGTCTTTTACTAGGAGGCAAATATTTGTGATGAATGTCGATTCGGTTACTCAACTAAGTCATTTTGTTAAGCAGCTTGGTTGAAACGTCATTATAGCCTTTTTACGTGAAGGCACACATTTGTGATGCATGTTGATCTAGTTACTTAGCTATTATCATATCTTTAATTGGCTACTAGCTCTATCCATAACTCAAAGGTCAGCGAAATAGCCATTCATTTAACCAACATTTTTTTCAAATTATTGCCTACCTTATTGCTTTTAGCTATTCATTTTCATGAAAAATACTAGTTAAGCTACTTAAGTTAAAAGGCCTCAAATTATGAACAAACGTGACAATTTAGAGGGTGCTAAATTTACACTAAGTCCTAATTAGGCTGTGTATTTACATAATAGACTACGTCCAAAATTAAAAGAATTTCACTCAATCTAAGCCATTGACACATTCCCACACTTCACACAATATAACCTAATACTATCATCAATATACAAAATAACATACAAAAGAAAAAACATAGAATCCCTCCCTACACATAGACAACACATTGTCCTCAATGTGAGAAGGAAACACACATAAGCACATTAAAAAAAGAAAGGACAAGAATTAAAGTAAATAAGAAACAAATAAAATTGAAAATGAAACAAAAAATAGAAATAAACATAGACAACCTAGAACTGAAGGACAATTTGGGGAAGAAAATTAAAAATAACTGGCTTAGAAATAAATCCTATGAAGACGGAGGTGGTGATGGTGTTGGATGTGGCAATTGAACACCTTGAGACTTGAAATACTGATGGAGTCATCAGATCTCTCAGCTCTAGCGACATTGTGTATGCACCACCTCCTTTAGTGTTCTGTTGGTTTCGGAAATTACATCCAAAACCTTCATCCAGCGGTGGCCCTGTTCTTCCTCTACTTCTAATTATTCACTTGTTAAGTCCACCTATGTTAGTTGAGATGGCACAAAGCTTGAAGTCACCTAACCTACCCTAGTCCACACATATGTCTTTTCATTGATATCCTGTAGACCCATATTGGTAGAATGGATGATATTTGCACGAAATAAGTGATGGTGGTTAAGGAAGTCAGGGAGGTGAACTGTTAACCCACTTTGTTCCATACTAAAATGTTTAACAATGACAGATAGTATGTATCCCATTCCAAGATGGTTGCTCTACTTGGTGGAGTTGTAGCAATGGCATTCAATACATGCATAGATGCGCATACTAGAACGTTGTGGTCCATGCAACATAATATAAAAAGTTCCTTGATGGAGCACATGTTAGTTTCTGACTAATCAAAAACTAGTTGACACATAAATTTGTACAGCAGCAAGTGTTCATGGGACTGAATAATGTTGTTGTGTGCATTCTTGGCATAGAAACTCTTAACCTGTAACATCCCATCATCGATGGGAAGGGTAAAATACTAATTTGGAACGGGCTAGGAGTGTTTTAAAAATTGTTTGGC
>JAOSBO010033226.1:0-11370 GCA_027563915.1 Erythroxylum rotundifolium | reverse complement strand
ACCTACCAATTTCGGTTTTGGAAGATGGAAGAAGGAAGATGGTCCATCCATTGCACATCTTTCTTCTTTAATCCAATTAATGTTAACAGGTTATATGCTAACATTAAAAGATAATCATTAAACCATGAAAAATACAGTCAATGATCACTCAATGTGAATCTATGCACGTATATGAAACTATTTCATTTTTGTTTATAATTTAAGGATTATGGCTAAGATTAGTCTACAAGAAAATTTATACTTATGGGATTTTATATTATTTTTAATTAAATATGTGTTTGTAAGGTTATTGCTTAATTTCAAATAAATGATAATTAGTGTCTTCAGAACCTTCCATTTTACCCAAAGAATCAAAAGAAGGAAAAAATTAAGAAAAATGCTAAAACTATAACAATTTTACTAGACAACCATTTCGATTAAAGAACTTGCCACAAAACTATGAAACAAATAAAACATAATTTGGTAACTTATAAAGAAACTAATAATAAGAAAAACCATATAATGTAAGACAAATTATAACTAGAATAAAATAAAATATATAAAATAATAAGAAAATTGCATAACTTATAATTAAAACATATTTGAAGTATGAAGAAAAGAGGGAGCAAAAATACAATACAATGGACAAAAAAATGAAGATAAATCATCTATTAGGAGTGTCATCATGAACACTCCTATTATATTTCTCCTATAAAGGTGAATGGAAAGTTGGCATAGGAAGCACCATAAATATAACCTGGTTGAAATAAGTGTTAATTTCTTCTTCAATTCAATCTAACCATCGATATTGAAACTCTTAGAGATTCTCTATCAAGACTAAAAGTTTGCATGCTATCATATTGCTCTGATCTAGCAAAAATTCTTTATATATTCTCCCATATTACCTATAGAGGTAACAATTTTATACTTATAGGTGTCAATGTCTCTCTCTCTTGTTACACATCAACATGTTTTGGATGCTAAAATGTCTTATTATCCTCCTAATCTTCCACCCTTAGTGCATCAACACCTAACTCACCACATCTTTGTCCATCTAAAACATACACTCCCTTTACTTACTCCACTAATGTCTTAATAATTTAAGGTTAAAAGGAGGAATCGAAGAAGCAATGTCAAGATGGTTACATAATACTTGTATATTATTTGCTAGGCATGTGATGTAGGAGCTTTCATGTATCACTTCTTTCTCATTGTTGTATTCTCTTAATAAACTGCAAACAATAACCAAAGTTACATTGGCGAGGTTTTGTTGAGCACCATAAGTAGAAACAAATCCCTTAGGGTTATTAGTCTCCTACTCTTGCTTCTACCTTAAATAGTATAGACAATTGCTTAATGAAAATAATGCATTGCAATTGATGTAATTGGGAAGTTTTTATTCTATTAAGATCATATTCCTAAGCTCCACATGGTATGTGGTGCCAAAATAAAATATATGTAATTACTTATAGATTAAAGCTTATTATTGAGCTTTGTCATGACTCGGATCCCATAAATTTGGGTTTATAAAACCCATAATTCACTTCAAATTACATATTGGACATCAAAAGGCCTGTACTAAAAAATGTTATATCATTTAGGGCATCTAAAGCTAGATCTCTTTTAGCGTTGAATTTGACAACATTTTGAGTGTCAACTCCTCATCATCATATTCAAGCATAGTAAAAATCTTATCTAATCGACACTCTTAATAATTATTTCCACCTGTGTATCAAATATATTTCTAATAAAGAATAGAAATTTGAACTTCTATTTGGTTTAAAAGGTTCAGTTTTTAAGATTACATGCTTTTTTGGCTCAGCATTATTAGTGAAATATAACATAATATGTTCACCTTCAGATGGTTGTCGAGAGGCACTATGTGAAGCTCTCCCTCTCTTAGATTCACTCATACCCCTTTCTTGAGAATGGCCTCTCACTCGTATTTCTTCAGTTTCAGGTTCAACAATAAAAAGGATCCACACAAATCACTCATAAATTGAAGGATCCCTATATTTTGTCTAAAGGAACTGATTTGGTAAAATATGCAATTCTCTTGAAGAAAGGTGAAACAATATTGATTTAAATGGGATACATGGTATATAAATTTTTTTTAGGAATAGATCTCAACCTATATAGTGAAGAGATTAAAGAAAACTTGAGAGAATTTTAGAGAATATTATTTCCAATAGATTTAGTGCGAAAGGAAATTCTTTAAATTCTCCAAATAATACATATAGGCATGTCCTAGCCCATGTCTAACTAGTGAACTAATTGCTTGTTTCTAGAAATATAAACACAATCAAGTATATAGATATATGATAGCCTATTTTGGGCTTATAAATTGTCATGGTCCTTTTGAAAATTAGATTAAAAAATAATTACATACATAGAGTGATGATCTTTTTTTTGCTACATGGTGATATTTTTTGTAAAGGATAGTTGTAATTTGTTTTACATAGTGGTAGTATTTTTTTAAGTGATGGAATTTTTCTATATAATTATGGCATTAACATCATTTAAGTGGTGATATTTTTTATATATGAAACAAGTCTTAAGTAATACAAGATGGTTATGTTGCTTTAGGTACTTCCATTCTTATAGTTCTAAATCTAAATTGCTTACTAGTTTAGCATATATTTTACTTAATTTTTTGTAGTTATTTCGATTTGATAGTCATAACATTTTATTAGAAATATTATATTAATGTAGATGGGTGATAATAGCAGTGAACATCCTAAGCTTAACACATATCATTAATTAAAAAAAGACCAATTTATAATCGACCATAGATTAATGAAAATTTTGTTTGTAATTTCTACGTTTCTATTCCTTTGGCAAGAAATACAAGTTTTGGGAAGCTCAACCTATTTGGGAAATTTAAAAGTATTAGATACATTAAATGAAAATTTTTATTTTTTGAACAATACTAAAGATCACTAGGTAAATGAACTTATTTTTCTTATAGTATAGCTTGGTGAATACGAGATGTTGATCTCATAAAGACGACAAGTACTAGTTCTAACTATCTTTCTATTACCTAATATAAAAAAAGTAGATGATTGAATTAAAAAGAATGATTAATAAAATAAAGTAATGATTAATAAACTGAAGTTCCCAATTTATAATAACAAACCAAAGAAAGGAAAAAGAATGAAACGATCAATTGATAAACAAGATCCAAATGTAAAATCCCCTGAGAATCATTCTATACTTAAAATCATCTTGACTCAGTTATAAAACCTAGTTTTTTAAACCAATAAAATTCTAAATTTATACTATATTCTTTCTTAAGAGATACAACTCTTATCCTTAAGTTGATTCATTAAAACTTCTTTCTAAAGAAAACCTCTAAGAATGTATTAACTTTTTCTATGAATTTTGTTTCTAGATTTAAATATAACATAGAAGATTTACGTGGTGCTATATCTAACATTCAATGCAATTTTTATTATTTATGTTTTCTGAAAAATAAATTTTATTATTTTTACCACAATGTAATCATATATATAATTTTTTTGTCCTTACATATGAAAATTGAATCAAAATCTTAGCATATTTCAATTTAGTCATAATTAGTAACCATGAAAAATTCATAATAAAACTTGCATCTTTCATTAGACTAACTCCTTTTGGGATGTGGCAAACTCGTTATTTCTCTTAAAAGATCCCTTAACAACTTCTATAGATTCACTAATGGTGATGAATTCAGTGTTTGAGTTGCTCCCTTTAAGCTTCTGCATCTCCAAGATAGAAGAGAGATTTGAGCAACCTCTTATGGAGGCATCCATTAAATTTGCTCATTGTAACCAATCCATAATTCATTGGTATTTTGCTATAAATTGACGAGTTCCTTTTACAGAAGAGAATTTACAATTCATAAAGAGGGAAACTCATCTAAAGAAGTATTACCTTTATAACTAGTTCAAATAAATTCAAATATACAAATGATGTATGAAAAACATGCATATACCATAGGAAATATTTACTAACTTAAATGTCATTTACTGAGTGACTTAGCAAAGAAATATGGACGTAATGCGTCTACAACTTGGCGAATTCCAGATCATGTTTTTTATCTCTATATAAATGGCTTTGACTTTTCTCTATATGAATTACCAAACTACCCTCACTTCTTTCGAAACCGTCCCGCATCGAGTTTGTTGCTTCTTTTACACATTCGAATCTTTCAACGTAGCTAAGGCTTTAGCCATAATGGAAAGCCTTCCCTAGTCCTTTTAAGTGGTTATGGAAAAAGGAGAATATTCACTCTTAAAGGATGACTTCCCAACTCTTTACAGGGAGTCTCTTCTTGTAAAATCTGGAGATAAGAATGAAGGGAAAAATGTGAATGTTAGAAGAAATGTCGAGGACCCTTGTCTAGTGAAGCATGGAGAAATCAGTTTCAAACTCAACATAATAAGGTAGCACTCAAGAATTATCAGAATGTCATTAAAGATGGTGTTATTTACCCTCCTATTGAACTATTAAAAACTGGTGCTAAGGCTTGGTTCATAGCCTTAATTAGTTTTTTTGGACCAAGTGAACTACTTTCTCTATAGTGAATTCTTGGACAAAAGTTGGATAGGAAAAAAAGGGTTGGACAAAGTAATGATGAGGGAAGATGGCACGATTTTATTCAAGTTTTCAGATGATTCCAATCTAACTGAGATAGTAGAATAAGGGCCATGGCATATTAGTGATCAACCTTTATTCATTTAGAGGTGGAAGCATGGAATGGAGCTTGATAGGGGTAAGATTGATGTGCTTCCAATATAAGTTAACTTCCATAATTTGCCAATGAAGTTTTGGACTATTGAGGAGCTGAGTTTTTTAGCTAGCTCCTTGGGGAAATTGGTATTGCATGGCTTCTCAAACTGCAACAATGGAGGAAATCTTTTATGCTAAGTTATTTATTGAAATTCAAAGAAATGCTCCATTTCTTAATAGCTTACCTGTTTTAAGACTAGGTGAATTTGGAGAGTTAGAGAAGATTGAAATACATATTACTTACCCCTAGAAGCATAGCAACTCCACCAAGAAATGGAAGTTTTTAAAACTGGTTAGCATGAAGAATTAATAAATTCTAAACATAGTAATATTCCCCTAGGACACGACATTGTAGGAGAAATTGAAGTAAAAGAAGAATATGCTATTGATAATGTTGGTTTAAATAACTCACATAGTGTGGTGTAAATGGAGGAATTAGTTTAGATAAATACTAAAGATGCTTGAGTTGAAGAAGTGTTTAAGAAGGGTTGGTATAAATTTTTTTATAATTTCCATGCATATACTTAATAATAAATCAAGAGACTGAATCAAGTTATTAGTTTTAAGGTGCGTAATGAGAGTTGGTAACTTAATAGACTATACTTATTATATTAAAGTACAATTAAAGAAAGATTTTAATTGTGAAATTAATTATCTATAAGATTGCTCCAAATTTAATTAAGTAAGTTAAAAGGTGATTGTGAATTGAGAGATTATAAATCTATAAATATTAAATTCAATTAGCGTTACTTTATTAGATATTGAAAGAAAATAATCAAAACCTTAGGAAATCTTAGATCAAACATAAATGGAATTAAAAAAAATTAATGGAAACAAGTTAAGGATAAAATAGTTCCTAAGTCTTCAACTTTGGTTAACCTTAAATTCATTAGCAACACACTTATCAATTCTTATTTGTTTTATTTTATTATTTGTATTATTTTTAATTTTTTATTTCGAATCAATTCTTAGTGTATTATACAAAGTTCTTATTTAAGTTGTTTAGTGTCTATAGTCTTTATAGGAACAATAAGCTTAGTACTACAAGATATGATCTGTATATTTACATATATTGGGAGTTTTATTACATATATAAAACTTACTTAACAAGATTTGGCACTATTAACAGGGACTTTTAATGTCTTATATGATTTAAATTCCTTTGATGTAAGGATTTTAATCATTTTCTTATATAATTATACGTTCCTGATTAAAAAAAAATTGTAAAGGAAGTCAAAGATAATCACAGACAGTAGCAAAGGACCATTATGAACTTCATGAAGCTAGGGTTCAATGTCGATTATCAAGGAATTACATGACTATTAGTGTAAGTGGCATATGACTTGCTAGAATATATGTCAAACAATAGATATTTTTAGATATCATAATGAAGTAGATAGTAATCAACCTTCCAAGATTCAAAACGAATTATTGCTATATATTTAATAACGGTATTACAGGCTAAGGTTGCCAATCTAACTAAGCAATTGAATAGCCTGACAACCACCTCTTTCTCTCCACTCAAAGCAACTTATTACAGATGTGAGCAATGCAGATAAGAGAGCCATATCACATCTTATTATGTCCTAACATAAAATAACAACATCAACAATCCAACTTCATAGGAGTAGAATATGGTCAGGGAGGTCCATCAGGATTTTAATAAGATGAGTCCATTTTATAGGATTCAAAGATGGATGAGTTAATGGATAAGCTTACAATTATGCAAGGGAAATTCTAGCAATTAGCAAAAAATCATACCTCTTTTATTCACAATCTAGAGGTTTAAGTAGGTCAATTAGCCAATTTATTATCTACGAGAAGTTTGGGAAGCCTTCTGAGCAATATAAAAGTAAGTCCAAGAGAGAAATTTAAGGCTCTCACACTTAGGAGTGGGAAAGAGCTAGAGTAACTAACAAAAAAACCAAGCTGAACCCCACCTTACAAAAGACCAAGAGAAGAAGAAAAAGGATGGAGATAAGAATGAGTATCCTCCCTATGTTCCTTCTCCCATATATCCACTAAAATTCCATTACCATAAAGACTTCAAATGAACATATTGGATGTATAATTTGAAATTTCATGGAAAATTTGAAGAATTGCAAATTACCTTGGCCTTTTTAGAAGCTTTGAAAAGCATAGCTCAGTATGTGAAATTTTGCAAAGAAATCTTGTCAAACAAGTGGACTTAAAATGATAATCAAATGGTCTCTCTGACAGAAAGTTACAACTCTATAACTTTTTTTAAAAAGGAAATTTAATTAATAAATAGAAAGTAGAGGTCCTAAAAAAGAGATGAATATCATAGGGGGTTACCCTTTACATCTAAGCAAAACAAGGTAAATATTTAAAACAAAGCTAGAAGCTTAAAGGGTTATAGTATTATCGCTAGAGGTACAGTGATGCTAGGATACTAAGACTACCATTTTGGTTTAGAATTTGCGGTAAGATGTTCTCCCTTGCTTCAGTGAGAATCATAGATTTCAATGTTTCTTTAGTTGAACTTTTGTTTGCGAAACATCTGAGATTTCTCTCTTACTATAACCAATAAACATAGAGGCCTAGAGCAACATTATAGATCATTTGGTTGACTTTCATATATGCGTTCTTGTTAGGTAAATGTAAGAAAATGTTTGAAAGTGACTCCCTCGAGTTGAGCCATTGAAATTTCATAGTGATATATTTCTAGATATCATTATTGAAAAAGCATTCAAAGAAGATATAGTTTCGTGTTTCCCTATGGGCTAAGCACATAAGACAAGAGTTATCAACTTGCATGAAGGGCATGTGACCTGTGGTGTTGAGTTTGTTTTTAATAGCTAACCCAAGAATAAAGGAGAGTTGTGGTGTAAAGGACTTATTCCATATTATTTTAAACCAATCAACATTGGAGTTTCAATGCTGTAACAACTATTGGATATCTTTGTTTATGATGTTGTGAACAGGTTTGTTCTTCTAACAAAATATATCATGCATGTTCAGCTTAGGGGGTCGCCAAGTTGAATATGTCTTAACTAAGGTGGCAAATGTCATGCACTATCTTGGATTAGGTACTGTAATCCAGTTTGTAGAGGAAGAATGTAAGACCTCAATCAGTTTAAAGATGTGAACAGGGGGGCTTAGCCTGACCAATTGTCATACCAAAAGGTTACTAATTTTCCATCTCCTGTTTTGCAGTACATCTCCTACTATACCCTATCTTAAAGTTGGAGCTTCTGATTAAGAAAACATGAATTTGATGGATTCTTTTCAAATTGCCTAAATAATTTTACCTTGGAAGAAATAAAAGTCTAGACATTTGATTCAGAGAGAATTTTTACCAACCAAAATCCACCAGAATCATTAAGAAGTAATGCTTGATTATTCGTTTTCATGAGGCATAAATTGAGACCGCCTTCCTTTTTCAATAAGCATAAATTAGACTATTTAACCTTTTTAATTCCATGGCTCTATGATGCTTTGGGATAGAAATATATGGGAGTTCCAGCATATATACATTGAATTGAGAACCAATTTAATGAGCTATAATTTACCAACATAGGAAAGTGATTTGTTCATCCATGATTGAACTAATTTTGTGATCTTTTCTAGTAAAGGAATGTGGTCCAGGCAATTTAGATGTTTTATGGACATAAGGAGACCAAGGTATATGATGGAAGGACATTTGTTTTTCATGCTCATAGCAACAGTTATGAGAGGCTCCAAATTTCTTGCACCTTACTTGCCCTTACAATTGACAGATCTAGGAAGTTTTTCTATATATTGTGTAGTTAGTAATTTAAAGTTTTTCTAAATGTTTATATGACTTAAGTACAATTATTAATCTTATTCCTTTGTCAATTGTTAGGAAATTGGGCATATGTGATGTGATCCAACCTCTATGCTTATTCATTGAGCGGATCAATCGATAAAGAAACCATTTTGCATGGTGAAGGATGTGCCTATATAAGTGGACAAGTTTCTAATTCCTATGGATTTCATCATGCTAGACTTTGAAGGTGATCAAAACTGTCTATTAATTTTTGGTAGAACCTTTTTTAATACGAAAAGAGCTTTAGTAAAATTTCTATGAAGGCAACCTTACCCTTCATATTGGTGATGAACAAGTGGAATTCAGTTTGAATAAGTTATTAAAGAATTCGAAGGAGGGTAGCTCGTTTATGAATTGATGTAGTTGAATGTTAAAAGGATGAAGAAGAGGAAAAGGAACAGATGATAGTAGATACAGAGCTTGAAGAATATAAGGAAGTCTCTATTCCAGAAGTGAAAGAGGGAATGACAGTGATTGGGGAAGAAGAAGATAAATTCTCCAACTCAAAGGACAAACTGCTGGATTAAATATATAATTCAGGAAATTTCATCATTCTCTTTTTTTTTTTACAGTTTATTACCAAAAAGGGCATTACTAAACTTACTTGGATTTCTTAATTTGATTAATATGTCCTTTTTATTATCTTGTAACATGTAGCTTATTTATAAACTATTAAACTGCCATGTGAAGAAAAGGGTGGCAACAAACCAGTTATTATGAACGTAGAAGGCAGAATATGTCAAGCCAAGAACATAAAATAAATGCTACTCAAAAGGAAACATAAGAATTATGATGTTTTATTTTATTTTTATTTTTAGTTTATTTTATAGTACTTAGTTATTTTTTTAGGTGAATTGCCAGAATTTTATGGCATAGAGTATCTACAAATTTCGTCACGCACATCATCACTACCTCAATTTCTATAAATAGTATTGATCTATCTTTTTCTTTGTTGTTATTTTTATTTATCTGTATTGTTTTGTTTTCCATATTGAGGACAATGTGTCATATAAATGTGTGGATGTATATGCAATTGTATCATCATGCATAATCGACTAAACTAGCTACATTAATTCTCAAGAAAAAGAATCATCCCATTATGGAATAAACCAGATTCCTCGTCCTCGTATACTTTAATCCCATCTTTGTTAGTATAAGAGAAGTATTAAAGCAATAAATCAAGTGAATATCCAAAATGAACTATCAAAAGCTAACCTAATACTGAGTCCAGTAAAGCAACAGAGAAATAAGGCAATAGATAAAGAACAAAATGAGCAAACAAAGTGTTCATATGAGGGAGTTGCAATAGCCTTCTACCATTCTCAAACTTTTTGCATTGGCTCTCGCCTTCTGCTTCTGGTTGATCGTCACCCAGACAATTAAATGCTCACACTGCTTTCACCTCTCTGTTGTTCTTCTTTACTCGACTGCTCTCTGTTTTCTCCTATTTTCTCCACGTCCACACCTTCTCTTTGTTCTTTTTCATTCCCAAAATTTTCAGCCTAATGTTCTTGTCCGGCAACCTCCCTTTTCTTTTTATTTGTAGTGTGATTCTAGGTTTAGTTTTTTTAGCCCTCCACCCTATAGATGACATGTAATATTTAGGATAATTAAAGCAAATGTTGTCACTGGTGTGCATGAAGAGTCACACCCGTGACATGGGATTCACGAGTGTGACTCCATGTATGCTTAAATTAATTAATTACATGCATTGTTCACATCCCATTGCATTCTTTCATACATAATTCTTTTAATTTTTCATGTAATATTCACAAGACACTCCATTCACATTCATGTAACATCCATGACATTTTCCCTGAATTCATATCAAATTTGAAGTACATCGCAAGAATTTATAACCAAAATCAAGATATGAATGCAAGAAATTTTTAATAGAATTAAACACAATAATTACCCCAGACTCAAACTATGTTCGTCCCCAAGAAATATAAAGAATACTAGACTATACAAGAAAAAACAATGGAAACAACAATTTTCCTAAATAATAGTAAAAAATATTTCAATAAACACAACCTCAGAACTTAAACTCATAATATTCCATTGACAAGCCATTCTCTGCATATTTAGAGAAGATCAACAAGTACTTCAATTCAAAGAAACATCATCAAGTGTGATAGACACTTACTCCACTCTCCATTCTCTTAAGCATTCAAAGGTAGGATATATTCACCCATTATATACCATAGTCTTGCTTACTAATCCAATCTCCTACCACTCATATCGAACACAAACATCGATATAAAGGTTTTATTTAAGATATAATGGCGCAAGGCTAAGGGTAGAAAAAAATGAAAATCACAGTTTATAACTATAAAAGAAATTGATAATTTAAAGTTATACAAATAATGAAGCATAAAACACTCAATTCTTTCCTCCCAATAAATAAGATTAGCCCCTCCCCACCTTTCCTTTTTTTTATATCACTCCCTTCTCTCTTCATTTTTCTTGTTATCTTCTATTCCCTCCTTTTCTTTTCTATTTCTTTATTATTATTATTTATTATTTTAATTTATATATTTATAACAATGATATCAATTTTAGAAGAGGTAAAATGTAGATGAGAGATACAAATTATTACAACTATACCTGTTCCGAACTCAAAAACCAACCTTATCATATGATTCCCACACACTTATTCAAGTGATTATTCCCTAAACCCAATCTTACCCATTCAAATGCTCAATTTGTCCTTATGGTAAGTATGCTAGAAAAGTTCAATAATCAAGGTTAAGGCCTGCATTTTTTGTTTAAAGAAGAAATGGTTCATGTTAAGCTCATGGGGGGGCGAG
>JAOSBO010033167.1:0-11373 GCA_027563915.1 Erythroxylum rotundifolium | reverse complement strand
TCTAAACAAATGTGATGAGCAATTGTGTTAAAAGGTTTTTTCATTTAAGGTGCCTAGTGACCATACGAATGGGCTCTTTTTCCAGTGAAAGGTGGACAATAACAATGTTAAAGGGCTCTTTTCTCTCTAAAAGCACCCAGCGACCATGCCAATGGGATGTTTTATCACTAAAGTTCCCATACGACCTTATTGGAGAGTTGTTTTACTAACCAAAGGTGCACTAACAAATTATTTTCTCACCGAAGGAACTTAATGACTGTACCATTCAGCTTTTTTTCCCACTAAGGTTTCCTAGTGACAATGCCAAAGGGTTGTTTTGCCTCCAATGGTGTCCAAGTTGTTGCGCCCTAAAATTTCATTTATTTTAGTAAGCATGAATTAAATAAATTTTGTGGTATTGTTAGCTAAATCATCTTATTGAAGCTTAATTATTATGTCAAGTTTAGGAGGATTTAATCCATGGATTACTAGAATTAAAGTGTTGATGTTGTAAGATACATAAGGGTATTTTTGGAAGATTACTTAAAGTTAGAAGCACTAAGGCATTAAAGGAAGGGTAAGGTGGACTTTCCTCACCCATTAAGGGTAGAATGGGAAGAGGAAAAGAATGTCTTGTAAATTAGAAGACCTAAAAACGTGAATGGGGAATGAAGGAGAGATAATCAAAAAGTAAAGGAGAGTGAAAGAAGAAGAGAGGTTTCGGTGGAGATAAAAGAAGAGAGCTTTGAATTAGGTCAATAATTTTCTTAGTCTTAAAGAGAGAATTTGAGATTTCTCAAGAAGGGAAAAGGAAAGAGGAAGGGAAGAGCTTTCTTCAAAGCTAATAATCTCACTAGTTGGTGAAGATTCAAGGTAAGGTGATTTTTAAATCTCTTGCGTTTTGAAGGGTTTTGGTTCAGAGAGCTTAGGAAATATATGGGTTTAAGTATTCTAGGATCAATTTCATGTTTTGATTCTATGGGTTCTCAAATTGAAATTCTTATTGAACGAGAACTTGGTTGTTATAGGAAACCGAGTAAGCCGAGCTAAGGCGAAGGGGAAAGAAAACAATGAACTTTGATTTGTCAAGCGAATTAGGTCGGTAAAATATTTACGGTTATTGTGTAATGGGCAATATGCCTAAATGTATGTGCATGTGTTTAAATTCTAAATTTTTGAAATTGCTTCAATGTGCAAGGTACATTATGATGCATGTTACGTTATGTATGGCATTGTGATATTGCTAAATTGTGAGTATGATTTGGGTATGCCACTGATATTATGTATGGCATTTTGATTAAATGCAAAGAAGAAAAAATATAAGAATATGAACATGTAATTGATTGAATTGAGCATAATTTGATTGTGTTTGGGCAAGAGAGGAACCATTTCGTAGTCATGTGCATGTCGACATAAAGCCTTCTCCCGGCTGCCCGCTTGTGGCCCACGAGATCTAAAAATGGACTTGTTTTGTTCACGGAGTAAACCATTGGTTTCTCTATTTTGATCAGTATTTTAGCCACTGAGCTGTGTAGCTCAACCCCCAATTTTTCCACTACTCAGGTGCAAATCGAGAAGATCAGTGATCTTTGCAAAGCATTCGGACTCCGAGATAGATATAAGACTTTTGTACTAAGTTAGTAATTTTGGATAGCTTATTCAGCATGTAAAACATGAGCATCTTTTGTATTTTGTTTTAAGTTAATGTGTATGTTGGCGGGTAACAAACTCTGACTGTGTAAAAAAAAATGAGGAAGTGAAATTGAATTCCTTTCCATATCTGATTTTGTTATTTAAAGATTTAGGATAACGAATTGTACCTGTGCATAATCTTAATTGTTGAATTGCCAAAGGTTGTTAGTCTTTGAGTAGCATGTTAGAATTGGAGAGATTGTATCCTAAACTCAAGGAATAACACAGAGGCAAGGAAAGATAGACGCAAGGAATCGTCTGTGAGGATACGTCATAACACAGATGCAAGGAAAGATAGATGCAAGGAATCGTCTGTGAGGACACGTCATAACACAGACGCAAGGAAAGATAGACGCAAGGAATCGTCTGTGAGAACATGTTCATAACACAGACACAAATGAAAGACGGAAGCAAATAAAAGACAGACGATAGATGAAAGACAGACAATAGAGGTCAAACATAGACGATAAACCGAATACAGAAGAAGAAGTTAAGAAGTTATGCTAATTGTTTTGAAGGATGTACAAATGAATATTATCGACCCACCAATGCTATTCTTGTACATACTTAGGCTTGAATAGAGATGAGTTCATCAAGGGGATTAGTTTTGAAAATGCAAGTGTTTGTGCAAAATGTTTTGCATTCGATTGAGATAGTTGGGCTTCGAAAATAGGGTCCGACATTTTATGGTATTAGAGCCTAGGTTTTTCTAGGCATAGAATGCATAGTAGGACAAATTGCTAGGTTATGTGATTACTTGTTTGCACTATTAAATTGTTTGATTGCATTAAATGACATGCATACCTATAAGAAATAGGATTGAAATAAAATGTAAGCTAACCCATAGTGTTTTATTAAAGGAGTAGAATGCCACCTTGTAGAAGGACACGAGGAGTTCTGCAAGGATCTGTTGCCCCTGACTCTCCACTAAGAGAGGAGAGTACCGATGAATCTGTAGCCCCAGGAAATGTTGAGGGTTTTGTTGGGTACAGTCTGAGGGGAGGTGATACTCTTATGTCAAAGGGGAGTGCCAGGACTTTCCCTGCACAGTCTAAGGGGAGGAGCACTAGATCTAGTAGGCCTACACAGATGAGAACTATCTCACATCAAGCCTTAACAGTTGGAGGCAGTAGGAGGGGAGATGGAGATAAGCCACCCATTCCCAAATGTGAGCACTGTGGAATGTTTCATAGTGGTGAGTGCTACCGACTGACAGGAGCTTGTTTCAACTGTGGAGAGAAGGGACACATGGCAAGAGAGTGCCCTCAAAATCCAAGACATGAGAAAAGTCAGATGCAAGCTTCAAGGAGAATTAAGATCAGGGGACACAAGACTGCAACTGAGGTAGGCAGTTCTGATGCAACTAAGAGGGTGAATCTTCTAGGGAGACCCAAGGGCCAAGTGTAAGCTAGGGTATTTACAATGACACGGGAGGATGTAGAAGCTGCTTCAGAAGTTGTGACTGGTACAATTAAATTGTTTGATGCTGATATTGTTGTTTTGATTGATCCTGGGTTTACCCATTCATTTGTGTCATCAAGTAGAACTGTGCGTGGTAGAGATTTGAGCCCATTGAATACTCCTCTAATGGTAAGTACTCTAATTGGTCAGTATATTATTATCACTCAAGGGATTTGAGCCCATTGAATACTCCTCTAATGGTAAGTACCCTAATTGGTCAGTATATTATTATCAGTCAAGTTTATAGAGACTATGAGATAAGTATTGGAGGGGAACAATTAGTGGTGGATTTTATGCCTTTGAAGATGGTAGGATTAGATGTAATTTTGGGTATAGACACATTAGAGATGTACAATGTCCATCTGGATTGTAAACAAAAGATAGTGGAGTTCGAATTGGACAATGGCAGAAAGGTGGTATTTGTGGGAGTCAAAAAAGCATGCCCACCTAGAGTTGTTTTGGCTTTGACAGCAGAGAAGATGATAAGGAAAGGATGTGAAGCTTTTTTCGCCTATTTGGTAGACACAAGGGCAGATAAGAAGAAGTTAGAGGACATACCTATGGTTGTGGAATTCCCGGATGTTTTTCCTGAGGAATTACCAAGACTACCACCATCTAGGGAAATTGAATTTCCCATTGAGCTTCTTATGGGCACAACGCCAATATCGATTCTGCCTTATAGAATGACTCCGGCAGAATTGAAGGAGCTTAAGGAGCAATTGGAGGAGTTGTTGGAGAAAGGTTACATTAGGTCGAGCTCTTCACCTTGGGGAGCTCTGGTCCTTTTTATGAAAAAGAAAGATGGATCATTGAGGATGTGTGTGGATTATAGGAAGCTCAATCATGTCACCATAAAGATTGGATATCTGCTTCCACGCATAGATGATTTGTTTGATCAACTGCAAGGGGCAAGAGTCTTTTCCAAGATAGAATTGAGATCGGGTTATCGCCAGTTAAGGATAAAGGAAACTTGAAGGGCTTGAGTTGGTGCCAGTCATAGTTGATAAGATTAAATTGGTGAAATAGAGGATTAAAGCAACTCAGGACAGTATGAAGAGCTATGCAGATGCAAATAGAAAAGAGATGGAATTTGAAGTTGGAAACAAGGTGTTTCTTAGAGCTTCTCCATGGAAAGGGGTGTTGAGGTTTGGTAAGAAAGGCAAACTTAGTCCGAGATATATAAGCCCTTATGAAATCATTAAAATTGGGCCCTTAGCTTATAGATTACCTTTGCCATCAGAATTGTCTAAGATTCACAATGTCGTCCATGTATCGATGTTGAGAAAATATCGATCTGACCTTTCGCACATAGTTCAACCATCGGAAGTACAATTGAGGGAAGATTTGACCTATAAGGAGCAACCAGTGGATATCTTGGATTTGAAGGAAAAATTTCTAAGAAACAAGGTTGTGAAGCTAGTAAAAGTCCTATGGAGGAACCATTCGATGGAGGAGGCAACATAGGAGCCTTTAGAAGCAATAAGGGTGAAGTATCCACACCTCTTCAATGACTCAGGTAATAATTTTAAGGACGAAATTCTATTAAGGGGGGAGAAAATGTCAGGCCCCGAAATTTTATTTATTTTAGTAAGTATGATTTAAATAAATTTTATGGTATTGTTAGATAAATCATCTTATTAAAGCTTAATTATTATGTCAAGTTTAGGAGGATTTAATCCATGGATTGCTGGAATTAAAGTGTTGATGTTGTAAGATGCATAAGGGTATTTTTGGAAGATTACTTAAAGTTAGAAGCACTAAGGGAAGGGTAAGGTGGACTTTCCTCACCCATTAAGGGTAGAATGGGAAAAGGAAAAGAATGTCTTGTAAATTGGAAGATGAGAGAAAATCAAAAAGTAAAGGAGAGAGAAAGAAGAAGAGAGGTTTCGGTGGAGTTAAAAGAAGAGAGCTTGGAATTAGGTCACGAATTTTCTTAGTCTTAAAGAGAGAATTTGCGATTTCTCAAGAAGGGAAAAAGAAAGAGGAAGGGAAGAGCTTTCTTTAGAGCCAAGAATCTCACTAGGTGGTGAAGATTCAAGGAAAGGCGATCTTTAAATCTCTTGGAGTTTTGAAGGGTTTTGGTTCAGAGAGCTTAGGAAATATATGGGTTTAAGTATTCTAGGATCAATTTCATGTTTTGAATCTATGGGTTCTCAAACTGAAATTCTTATTAAATGAGAACTTGGTTGTTATAGGAAACCAAGCAAGCCAAACCAAGGCAGACGGAAAGACAACAGTAAACTTTGATTTGTCAAGCAAATTAGGTGGGTAAAATATTTACGGCTATTGTGTAATGGGCAATATGCCTAAATGTATGTGCATGTGATTAAATTCTAAATTTGTGAAATTGCTCCAATGTGGAAGGTACATTATGATGCATGTTATGTTATGTATGGAATTGGGATATTGCTAAATTGTGAGTATGATTCAGGTATGCCATTGATATTGTGTATGGCATTTTGATTAAATGGAAAGAAGAAAAAGTATAAGAATATGAACATGTAATTGATTGAATTGAGCATAATTTGATCACCTTTGAGCAAGAGAGGAACCGTTTCATAGTCAAGTGCACGTCGTCTTAAAGCCTTCTCCCGGCTGCCCGCTTATGGCCCAGGAGATCTGAAAATGGACTCGTTTTGTTCACAGAGTAAACCATTGGTTTCTCTATTTTGATCATGGAACCCTCGAGCCAATTGTTTGGGCATTTGCATTTTCCATGTTAAGTTGTGCTTTGCTGTTAAATTGTAGTCAACATGATCTATGTGATGATGTATTGAGATTTGAACTATGAATGTGTATATATATATATATGTATTTGATTGTGTGGCTAATTGCCAATGGCTATAAGTATTTTGGCCATTGAGCTATGTAGCTCAACCCTCAATTTTTCCACTCCCCAGGTGTAAATCGAGAAGATTAGTGATCCTTGCGAGGCATTCGGACTCCAAGATAGATATAAGACTTTTGTACCAAGTTAGTAATTTTGGATAACTTATTCAGCGTGTCAAACATGAGCATCTTTTGTATTTTGTTTTACGTTAATGTGTATGTTGTCATATAACAAACTCTGACTGTGTTAAAAAAAAGAGGAAGTGAAATTGAATTCCTTTCCATGTCTGATTTTATTATTTAAAGATTTGGGATAATGAATTGTACCTATGCATAATCTTAATTGTTGAATTGCCAAAGGATGTTAGTCTCAAAGTAGCATGTTAGAATTAGAGAGATTGTGTTCTGAACTTAAGGAATAACACAGACACAAGGAAAGATAGACACAAGGAATCGTCTGTGAGGACACATCATAACATAGACGTAAGGAAAGATAGACGCAAGGAATCATCTGTGAGAACACGTTATAACACAAACGCAAGGAAAGATAGATGCAAAGAATTTTCTGTGAGGACACATCATAACATAGATGCAAACGAAAGACATACGCAAGTAAAAGACAGACAATAAATGGAAGACAGACAATATAGGTCAAACACAGACGATAAACAGAACACAAAAGAAGAAGTTAAAAAGTTATGCTAATTGTTCCCAAGGATGTACATATGAAAATTATGGACTCACCAATGCTATTCTTGGACATACTTAGGCTTGAATGGAGATAAGTTCAATAAGGGGATTAGTTTTGAAAATGTAAGTGTTCATGCAAAATGGTTTCTATCCGAATGCGATAGTCAGGCTCTGGAAATGGGGTCCGACACAAGTACTATGCCAATAGGTTGTTTTCTTAAATGAAAGTGCCTAGCATCCATGCTAGAGGTTATTTTGCCCACTAAAGATTTGACAACGAGTTGTTTTCTCAATGAAGATGCTCAACGTTAGTGCCAATTAGCTCTTTTCTGATCGAAGGTACCTAACGTTAGTGCCAATGGGCTGTTTTCTTAATGAATGTGTGCAGGACTATTTCCACGAGTTGTCTAGCTCATCGAATGTGATCGGCGACAATGCTAGGGGGTTGTTTGGCACACCAAAGATGTGCTAATGTGCTATTTTCTTACTAAAGATGCACATTAACTATGCCATCAGGCTATTTTCTCCCTGGACTAAATGAGCAATGTGTTAACAAATTGATTTGCTCACCGAAGGGGCCCAATCACAAAGCCAATAGGTTGTTTTTCCTACCAAAGTTATGTCTATGAGCTATTTTCTCACTAAAGGTGCCCAGCGATCGTGCCAATGGGCTATTACGCCCATTGAAGGTGCACAATCACAATGCCAAAGAGCTCATTCTCTCTAAAGGTGTACAGTGGCTGTGCCAACTGGTTGTTTTCATATTGATGGTACCTAGTGATGGTGCCAATGTGTTGTTTTCTCTCTGAAAGTGCCCAGTGAAATGCCAATAGGATGTTTTCTTACCGAAGGTCCCCTATGACCATGCTAACGACAACACTAATTAGCTCTTTTGCCCATTGAGGTTGCCCAACCATAATGCCAAAGGGTTGTTTTGCCACCAAAGGTATCTAGGTACTTTTCCAACATGTTGTTTTCTTAATGAAGGTGCCTAACATCCATGCTAAAGGTTGTTTTGCACAGAAAAGGTTTGCCAACGGGCTATGTTCTCACCAGAGGTGCCTAGCGTCAGTGCCAATTGGTTCTTTTCTCATTGAAGGTACCTAGTGTCAATGCCAATGGTTGTTTTCTTAATGAATACGTACAAGACTGTGTCAATGGGTTGTTTAGCTCATCAAAGGTGCCCAGTGACAATTCTAATGGGTTGTTATACCCACCAAAGACATGCCAATGAGCCATTTTGTTACTAAAGGCATACATCAACTGCATCATCAGGCTATTTTCTCACTGAATGTGACTAGCGATTGTGTCAATAGTTTTTTTTGCTCACCGAAGGGGCAGCCATAAAGCCAATAAGTTGTTTTGCCTACCAAAGGTATGCCAACAGGCTATTTTCTCACTGATAAAGCATAGTGACTGTGCCAATGGGCTATTTCGCCCACTGAAGATGCATAATAAAAATGTCCCAACAGATTGCTTTCACAATAATGGTGCCCAAAGAACCTACCAATGTATTGTTTTCTCCCTAAAAGTGTGCGGCAATCATGCCAATAGGATGTTTTCTCACAAAAGGTCTCTTATGGTTGTGCTAACAAGTTTTACCAAGCAAAGGTGTGTTAATGGGCTATTTTCTCACCGAAGGCACCCAATGATCATACCAATTGACTCTTTTTCCCACCGAGGGTGCCCAACAATAATGAAAAAGGGTTGTTTTTCCACTGAAGGTGTCTAGAGACCGTGCCAATGGGTTCTTTTCCACCCAAAAGTACCTTGCAATAGTACCAATAAGATACTTTCTCAGCAAAGATCCCCTATGATTGTACTAACGAGTTGTTTTAGCCACTAAAGTTGTGTTAAGGGACTGTTCTTCCATCAAAGGCACCCAATGCCCTGGTCAACTGGCTCTATTGCCAACCGATGGGGCCCAATGACAACGCCAAAGGTTATTTTACCACGGAAGTTGTCTAACAACCATGCCAATGGGTTGTTTTATCACCGAAGAAGCCCATTGTACATGTTAGCGGGTTGTTTTGCCTATCAAAAATTAACCAATATGTTGTTCTCTCATTGAAGGAGCACAGGGTTGTATCAATGGGTTGTTTAGCTCATTGAAGATGCTCAGTGACAATTCCAACAGGTGGCTTTACCAACCAAAGATGTGCTACAGACTATTTTTCACAGAAGGTACCCAGAGTCAGTGCCAATTGGCTCTTTTAACATTGAAGGTGCCCACGGGTCAATTTCTCACTGAACGTCCATAGGATTATCTCAATGGGTTGTTTACCTCATTAAAGGTGCCTAACAACAATGCCAATAGGTTGCTTTTCTGCCCAAAGATGTGCCAACAAGCTATTTTTTTACCAAAGGCAAACATTGGCTAAGCCATTGGACTATTTTCTCACCTAATGTGACTAGCAATTATGTCAACAAGTGCCAATGGGATGTTTTGTCACTGAAGCTCCCCTACAACTTAGCTAACGAGTTGTTTTCCCCACCAATGTGAGCTAATAGACTATTTTCTCACTGAAGGCGCCCAATGACCGCACCAATTAGCTCTTTTACACACTGAGGTTACCTAATGATAATGCCAAAGGGTTGTTTCTCTATCGAAGGTGGCCAGGTACCATTCTAACAAGTTGTTTTCTCAATGAAGGTGCCTAACATCCATGCTAATAGGTTGTTTTTCCCATAAAGATTTGCCAACAGGCTGTCTTCTCAACGAATGTGCACAAGACTGTGTCAATGGGTTGTTTAGCTCATCAAAGGTGCCCAGCGACAAATCCAACAGGTTCTTTTTCCCACCAAAGACGTGCCATCGAGCTGTTTTCTAATTAAAGGGGCACATGGATTGTGGGATTTGGCTGTTTCTCACCAAATATGACAAGCAATTACATCAACAGGTTGTTTTGCTCACTGAAGGGACTCAGCCACAAAGCCAACAAGTTGTTTTGCCCGTCAAACTTGTGTCAACGGGTTGTTTTCTCACCAAAGATGCCTAACGATTATGACAATGGGCTATTTGGCCCATTAATGATACATAACGACAATGCCAAATGGCTCTTACCTCTCTGAAGGTATGCAACAATTATGCCAATAGGTTGTTTTCACAACGATTTTGCCTATTGAATATGCCAATGGGTTGTTTTCTCTCCGAAAGTGCCCAACGATCGTGCCAATGTGATGATTTCTAACCGCAAGTCCCCTACTACATTGCTAGTGAGTTGTTTTTCTAACCAAAGTTGTGCTAATGAACTATGCTCTCACCAAAGGCACCCAATGATCATGCCAATTGGCTCTTTTACATACTGAGAGTGCCTAGCGATAATGTCAAAGGGTTATTTTCCCACTGAAGTTGTTCAGTGATCATGCCAACTATCTATTTTCTCATCTAAGAGGCCCAACATTAGTGCCAATTAGCTCTTTTCTCATCAATGGTGCCCAATGTTAGTGCCAATGGGTTTTTTTTTTCACTAAACGTGCACAGGATTGTTTCAATAGGTTCTTTAGCTCATCGAAGGTGCCTAGTGACAATGTCAACCGATTTTTTTGCTTACTGAAGTTATGCTAATGAACTATTTTCCACTGAAGGTGCCCAATAACCTTGCTAATTGGCTCTATTTTCAACCGAATGTGCCTAACGAAAATGCCAAAGATTTTTTTACCAACGAAGGTGTCTACAAACTGTGCCAACATGTTGTTTTCTAACCTAAGATGTCCAGTGTACATGTTAACTGGTTGTTTTACCCGTCAAAGATTTGCCAATAGTTTGTTTTCTCAATGAAGGTGCACAAGGCTATGTCAATGGGTTGTTTAGCTCATCGAAGGTGCCCATCGATAATGCCAACAAGTGGTTTTGCCCACCAAAGATGTGCCAAAAGTTTATTTTTTCGCAGAAGGTGCCCACATTCAATGCCAGTTAGCTCTTTTCTCATCGAAGGTACCTAAAAATCATGCCAACAGGTCAATATCTCACTAAACATGCATAGCATTACCTTAATAGGTTGTTTAACTCATCGAAGGTGCCAATTGACAATGCCAATGGGATGTTTTGCCCACCAATGATGTGCCAAGAAGCTATTTTTTACTAGAGGTGTACATTGACTAAGCCATCAGGTTATTTTCTCATCTAACATGATGAGTGATTATTACCACAGATTGTTTCGATCACTGAAGTGTTCTAACGATAAAGCCAATAGGTTTTTTTGACTACCAAAGATTTGCCCACCAAAGTTTTTTCACTGAAGTTGCCTTCCAATCATGTCAATAGGTTCTTTCTCACACTGAAGGTGCATAACAACAATTCCAAAGGACCATGCCAATAGGATGTTTTGTCACTGAAGCTCTCCTATAACCTTGCTAATATGTTATTTTTGTTGGGAAATTAGGTCGGGATCTGATCCGAACCGTAGAGGAATAATCACGAAACTTTTTCATGACTTTTGATTTCCCAAAAACCAAGATCTATTTAATTCTATAAAATGATTAACATAAATCATAATAACGCGGAATTTAATTCGTACCTTATTCCGAAGATTGATCTTTGTCTTGTCGTATCCCTCGAACCGTTTTCAAAGTCGATCCGTCTCAACCACCATAGTCGCAAAAGTGTCCGGCCTCTAACGGTATCCACAGAACATGTTGAGAGAACTCTGTAACTTTTACAGAGAGGGTTAAGCATGAAGTGCTAGCTCCATAGAGCTCAAGCCTATTTATAATAAGCTT